>JAWPHD010001044.1:310000-363850 GCA_037043455.1 Cyrtodaria siliqua
TTGTCATTGTTAAAATGGAAAACACTGTGGCCATGTATGGCACCTCTTGTCAGATTCATTCTAGAAGTATTTGTCATTGTTAAAGTGGAATACACTGCGGTCATGTATGGCACCTCTTACCAGGTTCATACTGCACATATTCGTCATTATTAAAGTGGTATACACTGCGGCCATGTATGGCACATCCTGCAACGTCCATACTGCAAGTATTGTTCATTGTTAAACTGGAATACACTGTGGTCATGTATGTCACATCATGCCATGTCCATACTGCAAGTATTGTTCATTGTTAAACTGGAATACACAGTGGCTATGTATGGCATCTCGTGTCAGATTCATTTTAATAGGATTTGTCATTCTTAAAGTGGAATACACTGCGGCTATGTATGGCAACTATTACCAGGTTCATACTGCACATATTCGTCACTATTAAAGTAGAATACACTTCGGCCAAGAATGGCACGTCATACCAGGTTTATACATTCATACAACATAGATTCGTCATTGTTAAAGTGCAATACACTGTGGCCATGTATGGCACGTCATGCCAGATTCATTTGAAGTATTTGTCATTGTTAACATGGAATACACTCCGGCCATGTATGGCACCTCTTACCAGGTTCATATTGCACATATTCGTCATTTTTTAAATGGTATACACTGCGGCCATGTATGGCACATAATACCAGGTTCATACTAGACATATTCGTCATTGTTAGAGTGGTATACACTGCGGCCATGTATTAAACCTCGTGTCAGATTCATTCTAGATGTTTTCGTCATTGTTAAAGTGGTATACACTGCGGCCATGTATGCATTTCATACCAGGTTCAAACTACATACATTCGCCATTATTAAAGTGGAACACACCGTGGCCATGTATGTCACATCATGCCATGTCCATACTGCAAGTATGTGTCATTGCTAAACTGGAATACACTGTGGCCATGTATGGCACCTCGTGTCAGGTTCATTTTAGAAGTATTCGTCATTGTTAAAGTGGAATACACTGCGGCCATGTATGCCATGTATGACACCACCTACCAGGTTCATACACTGCGGCCAGGTATGGCACCCCATTCCAGATTCATACTGCAAGTATTCATCATTGTGGAATACACTGTAGCCATGTAGGGCACATCATGCCTGATCATACTAGAAGTTTTCGTCTAGGTTAAAGCGGAATACACTGTGGCCATGTATGGCACCTCTTGTCAGATTCAGTCTAGAAGTATTTGTCATTGTTAAAGTGGAATACACTGAGGCCATGTATGGCACCTCTTACCAGGTTCATACTGCACATGTTCGTCATTATTAAAGTGGTATACACTGCGGCCATGTATGGCACATCATGCCACGTCCATACTGCAAGTATTGTTCATTGTTAAACTGGAATACACTGTGGCCACGTATGGCACATCATGCCATATCCATACTTCAACTATTTGTCATTGTTAAACTGGAATACCAAGTGGCCATGTATGACACCTCGTGTCAGATTCATTTTAAAAGAATTCGTCATTGTTAAAGTAGAATACACTGCGGCCATGTATGGCACGTCATACCAGGTTCATACTACAGATTCGTCATTGTTAAAGTGCAATACAATGTGGCCATGTATGTCACGTCATGCCAGATTCATACTATAAGTATTTGTCATTGTTAACATGGAATACACTGCGGCCATCTATGTTACCTCTTACCAGGTTGATACTGCACACATTCGTCATTTTTAAAGTGGTATACACTGCGGCCATGTATGGCACATAATACCAGGACCATACTAGACATATTCGTCATTGTTACAGTGGTATACACTGCGGCCATGTATGGCACATAATGCCAGGTTCATACTAGACATATTCGTCATTGTTAGAGTGGAATACACTGTGGCCATGTATGGCACATCATGCCACGTCCATACTGCAAGTATTGGTCATTGTTAAATTGGAATACACTGTGATCATGTATGGCACATCATACCATGTCCATACAGCACGTATTTGTTATTGTTAAACTGGAATACACTGTGGCCATGAATGGCACCTCATGTCAGATTCATTTTAAAAGTATTCGTCATCATTAAAGTGGAATACACTGCGGCCATGTATGGCACAGTTGATTCCACTTTAACATTGACGAGTATCTGTAGTTTGAACCTTGTATGACGTGTCATACATGGCCGCAGTGGATTCCACTTTAACATTGACGAATATATGTAGTATGAACATTGTAGGACTTGCAATACATGGCCACAGAATATTCCACTTTAACATTGACGAATATATGTAGTAAGAACCTTGTATGACGTTCCATATATGGCCACAGTGAATTCCACTTTAACATTGACGAATATATGTAGTATGAACTTTGTAGGACGTGCCGTACATGGCCACAGTGTATCCCACTTTAACATTGACGAATATGTGTTGTACGAAACTTGTATGACGTGCCATAAATGGCCACAGTGGATTCCACTTTAACATTGACGAATATGTGTGGTATGAACAGTTTAGGACGTGCCATACATGGCCACAGTGTATTCGACTTTAACATTGACGAATATGTGTTGTATGAACATTGTATGACGTGCCATACATGGCCACAGTGAATTCCACTTGGACATTGACGAATATGTGTAGTATGAACATTGTAGGACGTGCAATACATGGCCACAGTGGATTCCACTTTAACATTGACGCATATGTGTTGCATGAACTTTGTATGACGTGCCATACATGGCCACAGTGAATTCCACTTTAACAATCACGAATATGTGTAGTATGAATCTTGTATGACGTTCCATACATGGCCACAGTGAATTCCACTTGGACATTGACGAATATGTGTAGTATGAACATTGTAGGACGTGCCATACATGACCACAGTGTATTCCACTTTAACATTGACGATTATGTGTTGTATGAACATTGTATGACGTGCTATAAATGGCCACAGTGGATTCCACTTTAACATTGACAAATATGTGTGGTATGAACTTTGTATGATGTGCGATACATGGCCACAGTGGATTCCACTTTAACATTGACAAATATGTGTAGTATGGACCTTGTATGACGTGCCATACATAGCCACAGTGTAATACTTTTTAACATTGACGAATATGTGTAGTATAAACCTTGTATGACGTGCCACACATGGCCACAGTGGATTCCACTTTAACATTGACGAATATGTGTGGAAAGAACCTTGTATGACGTGCCATACTTGTCCACTGTGGATTCCACTTTAACATTGACGAATATATGTAGTATGAACATTGTAGGACGTGCCATACATGCCCACAGTGTATTCCACTTTAACATTGACGAATATATGTGGTATGAACTTATATGACGTGCCATACATGCCGACAGTGGATTCCACTTTAACATTGACGAATATGTGTGGTATGAACCTTGTATGACGTGCCGTACATGTCCACAGTGGATTCCACTTTAACATTGACGAATATATGTTGTATGAACATTGTAGGACGGGCCCTACATGGCCACAGTGTATTCCACTTTAACATTGACGAATATGTGTGGTATGAACGTATATGACGAGCCATACATGCTCACAGTGGATTCCACTTTAACATTGACGATATATGTAGTATGAACATTGTAGGACTTGCCTTACATGGCCACAGCGTATTCCACTTTAACATTGACGAATATGTGTAGTATGAACCTTGTATGTAATTCCATACGTGGCCACAGTGAATTCCACTTTAACATTTGACGAATATATGTAGTATGAACCCTGTAGGACGTGCCATACATGGCCACAGTGTATTCCACTTTAACATTGACGAATATGTGTAGTATTAACCTTGTATGACGTTCCATACATGGCCAGAATAATTTCAACTTTAACATTGACGAATATCTGTAGTACTTGTATGAACTTTGTATGACGTGCCATGCATGACCACAGTGGATTCCACTTTAACATTGACGCATATGTGCTGTATTAACCTTGTATGACGTGCCACACATGGCCACAGTGGATTCCACGTTAATATTGGCGAATATGTATGGTATGAACCTTGTATGACGTGCCATACATAGCCACAGTGTATTCCTCTTTCACATTGACGAATATGTGTAGTATGAATATTGTATGACGTGCCATACATGGCCACAGTGGATTACAATTTAACATTTTCGCATATGTGTTGTATGAACCTTGTATTACGTGCCATACATGGCCACAATCGATTCCCCTTTAACATTGACGAATATGTGTGGTATGAACTTTGTATGTTGTGACATACATGGCCACTGTGGATTCCACTTTAACTTTGACGAATATGTGTAGTATCAACATTGTATGACGTGCCACACATGGCCACAGTGGATTCTACTTTAACATTAACGAATATCTGTAGTATGAACATTGTATGAAGTGCTATACATGGCCACAGTGAAGACTACTTTAACATTGACGAATATGTGCGGTATGATCCTTGTATGACGTGCCATACATGGCCACAGTGGATTCCACTTTAACATTGACGAATATCTGTAGTATGAACCTTGTATGACGTTCCATACATGGCCACAGTGAATTCAACTTTAACATTGACGAATATTTGTAGTATGAACTTTGTATGGCGTGCCATACATAGCAACAGTGTATTCCTTTTTAACATTGACGAATATGTAAAGTATGAACCTTGTATGACGTGCCACACATGACCACAGTGGATGAGACTTTAACATTGACGAATATCTGTAGTATGAACCTTGTATGACGTGCCATAAATGGACACAGTGGATTCCACTATAACATTGTCGCATATGTGTTGTATGAACCTTGTATTACGTGCCATACACGGCCACAATGGATTCCACTTTAACATTGACGAATATCTGCAGTATGAACCTTGTATGACGTTCCATTCATAGCCACAGTCTATTACTTTTTAACATTGACAAATATGTGTAGTATGAACCTAGAGTGACGTGACACACATGGCAACAGTGGATTCCACTTTAACATTGACGAATATCTGTTGTATAAAAATTGTACGACGTGCCATACATAGCCATAGTGGATTCCACTTTAACATTGATGAATATGTAGTATGAACATTGTAGGACGTGCCAAACGTGGCTACAGTGTATCCCACTTTAACATTGACCAATATGTGTTGTGTGAACCTATATGACGTGCCATATATGGCCACAGTAGATTCCACTTTAACATTGACGAATATATGTAGTATGAACTTTGTAAGACTTGCCATACATGGCTCCAGTGTATTCCACTTCAACATTGACGAATATGTGTAGTATGAATCTTGTATGACATTCCATACATAGCGACGGTGAATTCCTCTTTAACATTGACGAATATATGTAGTATGAACATGGTGGGACGTGCCATATATGGCCACAGTGTAGTCCGCTTTAACATTGACGAATATGTGTAGTATGAACCTTGTATGACGTGCCATACATGGACACAGTGGATTCCACTTTAACATTGACGCTTAGGTGTTGTATGAAACTTGTATGACGTGCCATACATGGTCACAGTGGATTCTACTTTAATATTGACGAATATGTGTAGAATTAACTTTGTAGGACTTGCCATACATAGCCACAGTGAATTCCACTTTAACATTGACGAATATGTGTGGTATGAACCTTGTATGACGTGCCATACATAGTCACAGTGGATTTTACATTAACATTGACGAATATATGTAGTATGAACATTGTATGACGTGCCATACATGGCCACAGTGGATTCCACTTTAAAATTGCCGAATATGTTTGGTATGAACTTTGTATGATGTGCCATACATGACCACAGTGAATTCCACTTTAACATTGACAAATATGTGTAGTATGAACCATGTATGACGTGCCATACATAGCCACAGTTAATTCCTTTTTAACATTGACGAATATGTGTAGTATGAACCTTATATGAACTGCAACACATGGCCACAGTGGATTCCACTTTAACATTGACGAATATCTGTAGTATGAACTGTGTATGACGTGCCATACATGGCCACAGTGGATACCACTTTAACATTGACGAATATGAGTTGTATGAACATTGTAGGACGTGCCATACATGGCAACAGAGGTATTCCGCTTAAACATTGTCGAATATGTGTGGTCTGAACCTTGTATGACGTGCCATACATGGCCACAGTGGATTCTACTTTAACATTGACGAATATATGTAGTATGAACATTGTAGGACGTGCCATACATGGCCACAGTGAATTCCACTTGGACATTGACGAATATGTGTAGTATGAACATTGTAGGACGTGCCATACATGGCCACAGTGTTTTACTCTTTAACATTGACGAATATCTGTAATATTATGAACATTGTACGACGAGGTATACATGGCCACAGTGAATTCCACGTTAACATTGACGAATATCTGTAGTATGAACGTTGTATGACGTGCCATACATGGCCACAGTGGATTTGACTTTAACATTGACGAATATCTGTAGTATGTACGAACATTGTACGACAAGGCATACATGGCCACAGTGAATTCCACTTTAACATTGACGAATATCTGTAGTATGTACTTTGCATGACGTGCCATACATGGCCACAGTGGATTCCACTGTAACATTGACAAATATGTGTGGTAAGAATCTTGTATGATGTGCCATAAATGGCCACAGTGGATTCCACTTTAACAGTAACGAATTTATGTAGTATGAACATTGTAGGACGTGCCATACATGGCTACAGTGTATTCCATTTTAACATTGACGAATATGTGTGGTATGAACCTTGTATGATGTGCCATACATGGCCACAGTGGATTCCACTTTAACAGTAACGAATATATGTAGTATGAACACTATAGGACGTGCCATACATGGCCACAGTGGATTCCACTTTAACATTGACGCTTATGTGTTGTATGATCCTTGCATGACGTGACGTATATGGCCACAGTGGATTCCACTTTAACATTGACGAATATGTGTGTTATGAACTTTGTATGATGTGCCACACATGTCCACTGTGGATTCCACTTTAACATTGACGAATATGTGTAGTATGAACCTTGTATGACGTGCCATACATAGCCACACTGTATTCCTTTTTAACATTGAGGAGTATGTGTAGTATGAACCTTGTATGACGTGCCACACATGGCCACAGTGGATTCCTCTTTAACATTAACGAATATCTGTAGTATGAACATTGTATGACGTGCCATACATTTCCAGAGTGGATTCCACTTTAACATTGACGAATATATGTAGTATGAACATTGTAGGACGTGACATACATGGCCACAGTGTATTCAATTTTGACATTGACGAATATGTGTTGTATGTACCTTGTATGACGTTCCATACATGGCCACAGTGAATTCCACTTTAACATTGACGAATATGTGTAGTATGAACCTTGTATGACGTGCAATACATGGCCACAGTGGATTCCACTTTAACATTGACGCATATGTGTTGCATGAACCTTGTATGACGTGCCATACATGGCCACAGTGAATTCCACATTAATATTGACGAATATGTGTGGTATGAACTTTGTATGATGTGCAATACATGGCCACAGTGGATTCCATTTTAACATTGACGAATATGTGTAGTATGAACCTTGTATGACGTGCCATACATAGCCACAGTCTATTCTTTTTAACATTGACGAATATGAGTAGTATGAACCTTGTATGACGTGCCACACATGGCCACAAAGTATTTCACTTTAACATTGACGAATATCTTTAGTATGAAAATTGTGCGACGTTACATACATGGCCACAGTGAATTCCACTTTAACATTGACGAATATCTGTAGTATGAACCTTGTATGACGTGTCATACATGGCCACAGTGGATTCCTCTTTAATATTGGCGAATATGTGTGGTATGAACCTTGTAAGACGTGCCATACATGGCCACAGTAGATTTCACTTTAACATTGACGAATATGTGTGGTATCAACCTGTATGACGTCCTATACATGACCACAGTGTATTCCACTTTAACATTGACAAATATGTGTAGTATGAACCTTGTATAACGTTCCATACATGGCCACAGTGATTTCCACATTAATATTGACGAATATCTGTAGTATGAACATTAAAGGACATGCCGTACATGACCACTGTCTATTCCACTTTAACATTGACGAATATCTGTAGTATGAACCTTCTATGACGTGCCATACATTGCCACAGTGTATTCCTTTTTAACATTGACGAATATCTGTAGTATGAACCTTGTATGACGTGCCACACATGGCCACAGTGAATTCCACTTTAACATTGACGAATATCTGTAGTATGAACCTTGTATGACGTTCCATACATGGCCACAATGAATTCCACTTTAACATTGACGAATATGTGTAGTATGAACCTTGTATGACGTGCCAGACATGGCCACAGTCGATTCCACTTTAACATTGACGCATATGTGTTACATTGTACGACGAGCCATACATGGCCACTGTGAATTCCACTTTGACATTCATAAATATGTGTAGTATTAAACTTGTATGGCGTGTCACACATGGCCACAGTGGATTCCACTTTAACATTGACGAATATCTGTAGCATGAACCTTGTAAAACTTGCCATACATGGCCACAGTGGATTCCACTTTAACATTGACGAATATATGTAGTATGAACATTGTATGACGTGCCATACATGGCCACAGTAGATTTCACTTTAACATTGACGAATATGTGTCGTATGAACCTGTATGACGTGCCATACATGACCACACTGGATTCCACTTTAACATTGACGAATATATGTAGTATGAACATTGTATGATGTGCCATACATGGCCACAGGAGATTCCACTTTAACATTGAGGAATATGTATGGTATGAACCTGTATGACGTGCCATACATGGCCACAGTGGATTCCACTTTAACTTTAACATTGACCAATATATGTAGTATAAACATTGTAGGACGTGCCATACATGGCCACAGTGTATTCCACTTTAACATTGACGAATATGTGTAGTATGAACCTTGCATGACGTTCCACACATGGCCACAGTGAATTCCACTTTAACATTGACGAATATCTGTGGTATGAACCTTGAATGGCGTGCCATACATGGCCACAGTGGATACCACTTTAACATAGACGAATACATGTAGTAAGAACATTGTATGACGTGCCATACATGGCCTCAGTGGATTCCACTTTATCATTGATGAATATGTGTGGTATGAACATTGTAGGAAGTGTCACAGTGGATTCCACTTTAACATTGACGCATATGTGTTTTATGAACCTTGCATGAAGTGCCATACATGGCCACAGTGTATTCCTTTTTAACATTGACGAATATGTGTAGTATGAACCTTTTATGACGTGCCACACATGGCCACAGTGGATTCCACTTTAACATTGACGAATATGTGTGGTATGAACTTTGTATGATGTGCCATACATGGCCTCAGTGGATTCCACTTTAACATTGACGAATATATGTAGTATGAACATTGTAGGACGTGCCATACATGGCCACAGTGGATTCCACTTTTACATTGACGCATAAGTGTTGCATGAACCTTGTATGACGTGCCATACATGGCCACAGTGGATTCCACTTTAACATTGACGAATATGTGTGGTATGAACTTTGTATGATGTGCCATACATGGCCTCAGTGGATTCCTCTTTAACATTGACGTTTATGTGTAGTATGAACTTTGTATGATGTGCCATACATGTCCACTGTGGATTCCACTTTAACATTGACGAATATGTGTAGTATGAACCTTGTATGACGTGCCATACATGGCCACAGCGGATTCCACTTTAACATTGACGCATAAGTGTTGCATGAACCTTGTATGACGTGCCATACATGGCCACAGTGGATTCCACTTTAACATTGACGAATATGTGTGGTATGAACTTTGTATGATGTGCCATACATGGCCTCAGTGGATTCCTCTTTAACATTGACGAATATGTGTAGTATGAACTTTGGATGATGTGCCATACATGTCCACTGTGGATTCCACGTTAACATTGACGAATATGTGTAGTATGAACCTTGTATGACGTGCCATACAAAGCCACAGTGTATTCCTTTTTAACATTGACGAATATGTGTAGTATGAACCTTTTATGACGTGCCACACATTGCCACAGTGGATTCCACTTTAACATTGACGAATATATGTAGTATGAACATTGTAGGACGTGCCATATATGGCCACAGTGTATTCCACTTTAACATTGACGAATATATGTAGTATGAACATTGTAGGACGTGCCATATATGGCCACAGTGGATTCCACTTTAACATTGACGAATATATGTAGTATGAACATTGTAGGACGTGCCATACATGGCCACAGCGGATTCCACTTTAACATTGACGCATAAGTGTTGCATGAACCTTGTATGACGTGCCATACATGGCCACAGTGGATTCCACTTTAACATTGACGAATATTTGTGGTATGAACTTTGTATGATGTGCCATACATGGCCTCAGTGGATTCCTCTTTAACATTGACGAATATGTGTAGTATGAACCATGTATGACGTGCCATACATAGCCACAGTCTATTCCTTTTTACCATTGACTAATATGTGTAGTATGAACCTTGTATGACGTGCCACACATGGCAACAGTGGATTCCACTTTAACATTGACGAATATCTGTAGTATGAACCTTGTATGACGTGCCATACATGGCCACAGTGGATTCCATTTTAACATTGGCGAATATGTGTGGTATGAACTTTGTATGATATGCCATACATGGCCACTGTGTATTCCTTTTTAACTTTGACAAATATGTGTAGTATGCACTTTGTATGACGTGCCACACATGGCCACAGTGGATTCCACTTTAACATTGACGAATATCTGTAGCTTGAACATTGTATGACGTGCCATACATGACCACAGAGGTTTCCACTTTAACATTGACGAATATGTGTGGTATGAACCTTGTATGACGTGCCATACATGGCCACAGTGAATTCCTTTTTAACATTGAAGAATATGTGTAGTATGAACCTTGTATGACGTGCCATACATGGCCACAATGGATTCCATTTTCACATTGACGCGTGTATGTTGTATGAACCTTGTATGCCGTGCCATACATGGCCACAGTGGATTCCACTTTAACATTGACGAATATGTGCGGTATGAACTTTGTATGATGTGCCATACATCGGCACAGTGGATTCCACTTTAACATTGACGAATATGTGCAATATGAACCTTGTATGAAGTGCCGTACTTAGCCACAGTGTATTTCTTTTTAACATTGACGAATATGTGTAGTATGAACCTTGTATTACGTGCCACACATGGCCACAGTGGATTCCACTTTAACATTGACGAATATATGTACTATGAACATTGTACGACGATCTATACATGGCCACAGTGAATTCCACCTTAACCTTGACGAATATGTGTAGTATGAACCTTGTATGACGTGCCATACATGGCCACAGTGGATTCCACTTTAACATTGACGAATATGTGTAGTATGAACCTTGTATGACGTGCCATACATGGTCACTGTGGATTCCACTATAACATTGACGCGTATATGTTGTATGAACCTTGTATGACGTGTCATACATGGCCACAGTGGATTCCACTTTAACATTGACGAATATGTGTGGTATGAACTTTGTATGATGTGCCATACATGGCCACAGTGAATTCCACTTTAACATTAACGAATATGTGTAGTATGAACCTTGTATGACGTGCCGTTTAACATTGACGAATATGTGTAGTATGAACCTTGTATGACGTACCACACATGGCCGCCGTGGATTCCACTTTAACATTGACGAATATCTGTAGTATGAACATTGTACGACGAGCCATACATGGCCACCGTGAATTCCACTTTAACCTTGACGAATATGTGTAGTATGAATCTTGTATGACGTTCCATACATTGCCACAGTGGATTCCACTTTAACATTGACGAATATGTGTAGTATGAACCTTGTATGACGTTCCATACATGGCCACAGTGAATTCCACTTTAACATTGACGAATATCTGTAGTATGAACCTTGTATGACGTGCCATACATGGCCACAGTGGATTCCACTTTAACATTGACGCATATGTGTTGTATGAACCTTGTATGACGTGCCATACCTGGCCGCAGTGGATTCCATTTTAACATTGACGAATATCTGTATTGTAAACGTTGTACGACGTGCCATATATGATCGCAGTGGATTCCACTTAGATATACATAGAGTATTTGTATGTAAATAAAATATTAACTATATATCTAAGATATACATATTGTTTCAGTGTATCTAGTCCCAAACCAGATTTGAACCACTGACCAAAAATATACGTTGCCACATATATGGCGTAATGAAACGTAGAGCATAACTAGTACAATAACAAGTACATCATTGTTAAAGCGTTATACACTGTGGCCATGAATGGCACATCATACCAGATACATACTGCAAGGTTTGAACTGACATGACTATGAACAGAAATTATTATAAAATTAGTTAATGCAGATGTATTGATTTAAATAGTAGGTCAAATATGGCTCCGATACATTTCACCAGAATAGCAAGTGCAATTAAGGTATTTTGGTTTGAACTGACATGCCGCACGTATGTTCGCAACAGAAATTACTTTAAGCTCATTTTAGTACTAAATGTATTAGTTTAGGACTATTCGTTTCCTGTGTCAACGGCTGTTCTCAATACTGTGTTGATGCGCTGTAAATAACAGCCGTTAATAACATACAAATTAAACTCTCCGATAATGCTATGCATATTAAATGACAGCAAAAAAATAATTATTAACAAAATTAACTATTCTAGGTTACAAATTAAATTTGAAACAGTCAGCCTACCATATATTTCATATATATTTTACAACATATAAATCATCTAATTTTAATAAGCCAATAAAAAGATATCTACAGCATCCTAGACACATTGATATTGTTATTAGGTCTGTCGTTTCTAATACGCAACAGTACATTAATAGAGGGGATTCACTAAATGATCATATACCACTATTGCATTTCCCATAGGCCTCCATTATAGCCTTTTGGCCTACAACCCCTATTCCTATATCCGAACGGATGATAAAACCTAACTTTTTTTAAAGAACTATTTTAGAGACACTCAAAAATGTCCAGCAAATTGGGAGTATTGTATTGCTTTCAGCCATATTGCACTGAAGGTGGGCACCCCCAGAATGGCAGTAAAGAAATTTTACTTTTTGCAAATATACTCTCAGTAATAGACCCTATACTTTTTTCAACCAATCAGAAGCCCCAAATCAATAGTGATGTAACCAAATACCTACCACTTCGATTACATGACGTCATCTTCTTGCGTACACCGAGTTAACTCCCTTGATCTCCAACTCTTCAACGGTAAACATCATGAAAACTAGCAGTAAAATGATAAATTCGTTAAAATGTTAACATAACCTGACGTTTAACTAGATTGGTAACTAACTTCAGATAGTTCAAATGATAGACATATGAACATTGTTCAAATAGAAATCGACTGTAATGTAATCTCTAGGTAATTGAATGTCACGCCAGACATCAATTGTGAGAATTCGTTTTCTGGTAAGTGGAATCACCTATATCTATATGTTAAGAAATAACCATACTATTTCCAAACTGAGTTTTTTGTAAGTGGCATTATGCAAATATATTATGCTGATCCTTACCTTCTAAAAAGGTGTCGTACAAATAGGGGAAGGAACATGGCTGGTGTGGTGTGGGAAGGGGGTGGCCAACCACTTCAAAAAATGTCAGCTACCTGAATTATATAGACCAACCACGTCAAATCAGGTCACCTACCAGAAGTATATAGACCAACCAGTTCAAAATGGGCCACCTAACAGAATTATATAGACCAACCACTTCAAAACATGTCCCCCATAATATGTATATAGACCAGTTACTTCAAAACATGTCACCCATCAGTTGTATATAGACCAGCCACTTCAAAACATGTCACCCATCAATTGTATATAGACCAGCCACTTCAAAACATGTCACACATCATATGTATATAGACCAGTCACTTCAAAACATGTCACCCATCATATGTTTATAGACCAGCCACTTCAAACATGTCACTCATCAGTTGTATATAGACCAGCTACTTCAAAACGTGTCACCTATCATTTGTATATAGACCAACCACTTCAAAACAGGTCAGCTACCAGCATTATATAGATCAACCACTCCAAATCAGGTCGCCTACCAGAAGTATATAGACCAACCAGTTCAAAATGGGTCACCTCCCAGAATTATATAGACCAACCACTTCAAAACATGTCATCCATCATATGTATATAGACCAGCCACTTCAAAACATGTCACCCATCAGTTGTATATAGACCAGCCACTTCAAAACATGTCACTCATCATATGTATATAGACCAGCCACTTCAAAACATGTCACCCATCAGTTGTATATAGACCAACCACTTCAAACCATGTCACCCATCATATGTATATAGACCAACCACTTCAAAACATGTCACCCATCATATGTTTATAGACCAGCCACTTCAAAATATGTCACCCATCTGTTGTTTATAGACCAGCCACTTCAAAACATGTCACCCATCATAAGTATATAGACCAGCCACTTCAAAACATGTCACTCATCAGTTGTATACAGACCAGCCACTTCAAAACATGTCACCCATCATATATATATAGACCAGTCACTTCAAAACATGTCACCCATCATATGTATATAGACCAGCCACTTTAAACATGTCACCCATCATATGTATATAGACCAGCCATTTCAAAACATGTCACCCATCATATGTATACAGACCAGCCACTTCAAAACATGTCACCCATCATATGTATATACACCAGCCACTTCAAAACATGTCACCCATCAGTTGTTTATAGAACAACCACTTCAAAACGTGTCATTCATCATTTGTATATAGACCAACCACATCAAAACAGGTCGCCTACCATAATTATATAGACCAGCCAGTTCAAAAAACATGTCATCCATCATAAGTATATAGACACGTCACTTCCAAACATGTCACCTATCTTAAGTATATAGATCAGCCACTTCAAAACATGTCACCCATCATTTGTATATAGACCAGCCACTTCAAAACATGTCACCCATCATGTGTATATAAACCAGTCACTTCAAAACATGTCACCCATCAAATGTATATAGACCAACAAGCCACTTCAAAACATGTCACCCATCATATGTATATAGGCCAGCCACTTCAAAACAGGCCACCCATCATATGTATACATACCAGCCAGTTAAAACCAGGTCAGCTACCATAATTATATAGACCAGCCACTTCAAAACATGTCACCCATCAGTTGTATATAGACTTGCCACTTCAAAACATGTCACTCATCATATGTATATAGACCAGCCACTTCAAAACATGTCTCCCATCATTTGTATGTAGACCAGCCACCTCAAAACATGTCACCAATCAATTGTATATAGACCAGCCACTTCAAAACATGTCACCCATCATATGTATATAGACCAGTCAATTCAAAACATGTCACCCATCATATGTATATAGACCAACCACTTCAAAACATATCACCCATTATATGTATACAGACCAGCCACTTCAAAACATGTCACCCATCATATGTATATACACCGGCCACTTCAAAACATGTCACCCATCAGTTGTATATAGAACAACCACTTCAAAACATGTCAACCATCATTAGTATATAGACCAACCACATCAAAACAGGTCACCTACCATAATTATATAGACCAGCCATTTCAAAACATGTCACCCATCATGTGTATATAGACCAGTCATTTCAAAACATGTCACCCATCATATGTATATAGACCAGCCACTTCAAAACATGTCACCCATCATATGTATATGGGCCAGCCACTTCAAAACAGGCCACCCATCATATGTATAAAGACCAGCCAGTTCAAAACAGGTCAGCTACCTTAATTATATAGACCAGCCACTTCAAAACATGTCACCAATCGTATGTATGTAGACCAGGCACTTCAAAACATGTCACTCATCATATGTATATTGGCCAGCCACCAAAACAGGCCACCCATCATATGTATACAGACCAGTTCAAAACAGGTCAGCTACCATAATTATATAGACCAGCCACTTCAAAACAGGTCAGCTACCAGAATTATATAGACCAACCACTTAACATCAGGTCACCTACCAGAAGTATATAGACCAACCAGTTTAAAATGGGACACCTAATGGAATTATATAGACCAACCACTTCAAAACATGTCACCCATCATATGTATATAGACGAACCACTTTAAACATTTCACCCATCAGTTGGATGTATATAGACCAGCCACTTCAAAACATGTCACCCATGATATGTATATAGACCAGCCGTTTCAAAACAGGTCAGCTACCAGAATTATATAGACCAACCACTTCAAATCAGGTCACCTACCAGAAGTATATAGACCAACCAGTTTAAAATGGGTCACCTAATCGAATTATATAGACCAACCACTTCAAAACATGTCACCCATCATATGTATATAGACCAGCCACTTTAAACATGTCACCCATCAGTTGTATGTATATAGACCAGCCACTTCAAAACATGTCACCCATCATATGTATATAGACCAGCACTTCAAAACATGTCACCCATCATTTGTAGATAGACCAACCACATCCAAACAGGTCCCTTACCATAACTATATAGACCAGCCACTTCAAAACATGTCACCCATCATATTTATATAGACCAGCCACTTCAAAACATGTCACCCATCATAAGAATATAGACCAGCCACTTCAAAACATGTCACCCATCATTTGTATATAGACCAGCCACTTCAAAACATGTCAACCATCATATATATATAGTCCAGCCACTTCAAAACATGTCACCCATCATATGTATACAGACCAGCCACTTCAAAACATGTCACCCATCATATGTATATAGACCAGCCACTTTAGAACATGTCACCTATTAGTTGTATATAGACCAGTCACTTCAAAACATGTCACGCATCATATATATATATAGACCAGCCACTTTAAAACATGTCACCCATCATAAGTATATATACCAGCCACTTCAAAACATGTCACCCATCATTTGTATATAGACCAGCCACTTTAAAACATGTCACCCATCATAAGTATATAGACCGGCCACTTCGCAACATGTCACCCATCATTTGTATAAAGACCAGCCACTTCAAAACATGTCAACCATAATATGTATATAGACCAGCCACTTCAAAACATGTCACCCATCATATGTATACAGACCAGCCATTCATGTCACCCATCATATGCATATAGACCAACCACTTCAAAACAGGTCGGCTACCAGAATTATATAGACCAACCACTTCAAATCAGGTCACCTACCAGAAGTATATAGACCAAACAGTTTAAAATGGGTCACCCAATGGAATTATATAGACCAACCACTTCAAAACATGTCAGCCATCATATGTATATAGACCAGCTACTTTAAACATGTCACCCATCATTTGTATATGGAACAGCCACTTCAAAACATGTCTCCCATCATTTGTATATAGACCAACTACTTCAAAACAGGTCACCTACCATAATTATATTGGCCAGCCACTTCAAAACATGTCACCCATCATTTGTATATAGACCAGCCACTAAAAACAGGTCAGCTACCAGAATTATATAGACCAACCACTTAACATCAGCTCACCTACCAGAAGTATATAGACCAACCAGTTTAAAATGGGTCGCCTAATGGAATTATATAGACCAACCACATCAAAACAGGTCACCCACCATAATTATATAGACCTGCCACTTCAAAACATGTCACCCATCATAAGTATATAAACCAGCCACTTCAAAACATGTCACCCATCATTTGTATAAAGACCAGCCACTTCAAAACAAGTCAACCATCATATGTATATAGACCAGCCACTTTAAAATATGCCACCTATCATATGTATACAGACCAGCCAGTTCAGAACATGTCACCTATCAGTTGTATATAGACCAGCCACTTCAAAACATGTCAGGCATCATATATATATAGACCAGCCACTTCAAAACATGTCACCCATCATATGTATATAGACCAGCCACATCAAAACAGGTCACCTACCATAATTATATAGACCAGCCACTTCAAAACATGTCACCCATCATAAGTATATAGTCCAGTTACTTCAAAACATGTCTGCCATCATTTGTATGCAGACCAGCCACTTCAAAACATGTCACCTACCATAATTATATAGGCAAGCCACTTCAAAACATATCAACCACCATTTGTATATAGACCAGCCACTTTAAAACATGTCACCTACCATAAGTATATAGACCAGCCCCTTCAAAACAGGCCACCCATCATATGTATACAGACCAGCCACTTCAAAACATGTCATCCATCATCAGTATATGGACCAGCCAGTTCAAAACATGTCTATATTCATATGACGGGTGACCTGTTTTGAAGTGGCTGGCCTATATAATTATGGTAGGTGACCTGTTTTAAAGTGGTTGGTCTATATGCAAATGATGGGTGACATGTTTTGAAGTGACTGGTCTATATAATTATGGTAGCTGACCTGTTTTGAAGTGGCTGGTCTATATACATATGATTGGTGACATGTTTCGAAGTGTCTGGTCTATATACAAGTGATGGGTGACATGTTTTGAAGTGGCTGGTGTATATACATATGATGGGTGACATGTTTTAAAGTGGCTGGTCTATATACATATGATGGGTGACATGTTTTGAGGTGTCTGGTCTATATACAAATGATGGGTGACATGTTTTGAAGTGGCTGGTCTATATACAAATGATGGGTGACATGTTTTGAAGTAGCTGGTCTATATACATATGATGGGTGATATGATTTGAAGTGGCTGTTCTATATACAAATGATAGGTGACCGGTTTTGAAGAGGCTGGCCTATATAATTTTGATAAGTGACATGTTTTGAAGTGGTAGGTCTATATACAATTGATGGGTGACCTGTTTTGAAGTGGCTGGTCTATATACAAATGATGGATGACATGTTTTGAAGTGGCTGGTCCATATACATATGATGGGTGACATGTTTTGAAGTAGCTGGTCTATATACATATGATGGGTGACATGATTTGAAGTGGCTGTTCTATATACAAATGATAGGTGACCTGTTTTGAAGAGGCTGGCCTATATAATTATGGTAAGTGACATGTTTTGAAGTGGTAGGTCTATATACAATTGATAGGTGACCTGTTTTGAAGTGGCTGGTCTATATACAAATGATGGATGACATGTTTTGAAGTGGCTGGTCCATATACATATGATGGGTGACATGATTTGAAGTGGCTGGTCTATATAATTATGGTAGCTGACCTGTTTTGAAGTGGCTGGTCTATGTACATATGATGGGTGACACGTTTTGAAGTGGCTGGTCTATGTACATATGTTAGGTGACATGTTTTGAAGTGGCTGGTCTATATACAAATGATGGGTGACATGTTTTGAAGTGGCTGGTCTATATACATACGATGGTTGACATGTTTTGAAGTGGCTTGTCTATATACATATGATGGGTGACATGTTTTGAAATAGCTGGCCTATATAATTATGGTAGGTGACATGCTTTGAAGTGGTTGGTCTATATACAAATGATGGGTGACATGTTTTGAAGTGGCTGGTCTGTATAATTATGGTAGCTGACCTGTTTTGAAGTGGCTGGTCTATGTACATATGATGGGTGACATGTTTTGAAGTGGCTGGTCTATGTACATATGTTGGGTGACATGTTTTGAAGTGGGCGGTCTATATACAAATGATGGGTGACATGTTTTGAAGTGGCTGGTCTATATACATATGACGGTTGACATGTTTTGAAGTGGCTTGTCTATATACATATGATGGGTGACATGTTTTGAAGTAGCTGGCCTATATAATTATGGTAGGTGACATGCTTTGAAGTGGTTGGTCTATATACAAATGATGAGTGACATGTTTTGAAGTGGCTGGTCTATATAATTATAGTAGCTGACCTGTTTTGAAGTGGCTGGTCTATAAAGTGGTAGTGGTAGTCAGTTCTCACTAAATATGTGATTGTTTTATATTCTTTTAAATAGTAAAGTTCATTACGATAAGTACCTTTAACGATAGTATAGGAAGTGTATCTTTAAATGTAATTAATGATGAGCATTGTATTTTAAATATCTTTTGAATTGCAAGATGATCATTGGCTATTTATTAAATGTTATTGTAAATGGCATTGCAATATATTGTAAGGCACTTTATTGTAATTCACAGTATTGTAATTCATTGTATTGTAAATTACAATGCTCATCATTTATTACTTGTAAAGATACATGACACCTTTAAATGTGAATGACTCAATAGCATTACATTAATCTTCTACAAATAACTTACAAGCATATGGTGCTATGGTGTTCCTGATGATTTTATACAATCACGTCAACATACCTCACATCAATATACTTCACATCGTCAACTTCTCATACCTGTATATTAAATGATGGAATAATCAATACACACGTAAATCTTCCATGAACACATTTAGGCTATAATAAGATTTTAGGTACATATATAATTATAGGTTGTTTGCGTCTCCTTATTTAACATATACAATTAGCATAGTTACTCGTCTCATATTGCTTACATATGAATACAAAGACATATTTCCATTAGATTTAAACACATAAAATACAAATCAAGCTCTCCACATGTCATTTCATTAGGTGCAATGAAATACCTTCTTTAAAGTATTCTTATAAAAAATATATGCAGTCATTAAAACACTTAAAGTGATACAGATTTTGAAACACTTTCTTTCCACACAATTTACACACTTGTAAACATGTGTTTTGCATTCATCAACACAATTCAAAACAAATGAATATATCATAAATAAACTTACCCAAATTCCTCCTTCCTTAATTAACACTCTATACTTTAATAATTACTGATTATATTAACTTATTTAACTTGCTTTACAAGTGTCCAGTTTGAATTACACAATTTGAGAAAACTCCATTTTAACATTCCAGATCTTTTCCCTTTAAATATTTCCTTCCAACTGCCCAGAAGGTAGTTTCATGATTTAGGCGGTAAAATATACAACCAATAAAATTGAAGCATTATGAACTGGCCATTGTAATTGTCCAATCAAAATAATGTTACACTTCAATACACATATCAATATATTGGTCACTGTTAAAGGTATACTTCCATTATACAGTTAAAGGTATACTTCCTTCCATAAGGTTAAAGGTACACTTTCTACAATATAGTTAAAGGTACACTTCCTATACTATCGTTAAAGGTACTTATCGTAATGAACTTAACTATTTAAAAGAATATAAACAATCACATCTTTAGTGAGAACTGACTACCACACATATGATGGGTGACATGTTTTGAAGTGGCTGGTCCATATAAATATGATGGATGACATGTTTTGAAGTGGCTGGTCTATATACTTATGGTAGCTGACCTGTTTTGACGTGGCTGGTACATATGATGGGTTACATGTTTTGAAGTGGCTGGTCTATTTACAAATGATGGGTGACATGTTTTTGAAGTGGCTGGTCTATATACATATGATGGGTGACATGTTTTGAAGTGGCTGGTCTATATACAAATGATGGGTGACATCTTTTGAAGTGGCTGGTCTATATACATACGATCGCCCGCCAAAGACGACAAGATGGCAAAACGATGGATTTCACGCGCCAAGACGACATTTGAAAAGCGCCAAGATGACAAATAATGTTGCCCGTTGTCGTCCTTTTTCGCGTGGCGACTTGTTGTCTTCGGTGCTTTATTTTTGTCGTTCTTGGGGCCCGCCAGAATGACAAAACGAAAAAAACAACAAAAGGCCTGTATGTGTCGTCTTGTCTTAGCGAATAACAAAACGAATAGACGACAAAAGGCTGTATTTGTAGTCTTGTCGTCTTGGCGCCTGCCAGAACGACAAAATGAAAAAGACGACAAAATGCAGAACGACAAAAATAAAGTGCCAAGACGACACGCGAAAAGACGACAATGGGCCAAACTTTTTTGTCGTCTTGATGCCTTTCAAATGTCGTCTTCGTGCGTGAAATACGTCGTTTTATCGTCCTGTCCTTTTCGCGTGGCGTCTTTTCGCGACCCGCCAAGACGACATGGCAGAAATCAACCACCATAGGTTGGTCTATATAATTCTGGTAGGTGACCTGTATTGAACGTGGTTGGTCTATGTAATTATTGCAGGTGACCTGTTTTGAAGTGGTTGGTCTATAAAAGTATGGTAGGTGTCCTGTTTTGAAGTGGTTGGTCTATATACTTCTGGAAGCTGACATGTTTTGAAGTGGTCTGTCTATATACAAATGAAGGATGGCATGTTTCGAAGTGGTTGGTCTATATAATTCTGGTAGGTGACATGCAGTCGTGATGCCCAAGCGTCACTTCTACTACTTTTGTCTTCCTTTCCATCCAACTTATCAATATGGAAGCATTGAAAGCGTGGGGATTCCAGGCATGAATCATATGAAATGGTATGAGAGCCTTAGCTGTCTCTACATGACTGTGTACAAAATGCAACTTAACATACTCTTTGAAGAATGAACATTGCCATAGTACTTATTTTACCTGATGAGCACACACACAGTATACAGTACCTTTTCTGCATAATATAGGCCTACTGAGGAAGAGTATTTTACGAAACACTCAAGACACTGTGATATAAAACTCGTGACCTGGGACAGGGAGCAGGAAGATTAAACGGTTTGCCATGAAAGAAGTTGTTAATACGGAACAAAATATAATTATCTGAAATATTACAAAATATGGCTACATGTAACATGATATGAACAGGTGAGCATTTCATGTATAGAATACAAACGTCATACAACGTGGCGCAGTCGATACTCGGCGAATTTGTAACCGAAGGCCCCCGGGTTCAATCCTCCGTGGTGCCACTGAGTTTCGTCGGTGTGTTTCTTAGGCAAGACACTTTTCCTTAGCCTCGTCCGTCGGATGGGACGTAAACCGGGGGCGGGTCCGTGTATCGGTCTATCCTCCGAGCACGTTAAAGAACCATAGGAATCTATTCGATAATAAGAGTAGGGCACGGTTTCCATATTCCTGTGTATCCTTCCCCTCTCTCTGGGGCGACGCTAAATAGCATATACTGTGTTGATGAGTCGTTAAACAACATTCAATTATATTCAATTAACTCCAGGCCCATCCCCATGGCTAATTAGGATCTCAAGTGATTGTCGGCTGATTTGTCGGAACATGGGTGATTTGGACCAGATGTTAACGTCTACAGAAGGAAATTGAATACTGTATTTTACATAATTTCATACCGTATAATGCAAGGATTATTTGATTTACAAACTTCCGTGAAGATGTATCAAAAAGGTATGTTAAACCTTACAAAAAAAGATCCATCTCACATGTGTGGCTTATAGGTATTATTCTGAACAGATTTTAACTCTTGTTATCTATAGGACATACCTTAGGAGGAATTCAAGAGAGAGAGAGAGAGATAACAGCCAAAAAAAAAAATCTATGATAAAATATGTCTGTGTTCTACTTAAGCATTGTTTGGAACATAAATAGTAAGCTCTGAATTAATACAATAGTATGTATTAATACAGAAATCAGGAAATTATAATGCGTTCCGAATCGCACACGGTCCGAATCAGCCAGGTACCGAACGAGTGGCCTAATTCCAATGTAAATTGGCTAATTTGTAAAATACTACTATCTGTACCACATTCTACAAAGTGTATTCACTATATGATCATGGATAACAACTTTTATCGAGTCTACTTCTAGAATTAATCGTGAATACCAGACCGAATTGTTCCCATTTGCAGTCTATTGTGTATGTTCGATTGCGCAATGCGACAATGTGTATACAAAGTGACGTCATCATTTTCCGTGTACTCCATATGGATGGTAACTAGCCTCTAGGTTATATTGCACCATTGATTTTCCTTCTTTGTTTTATATAGGACGAATGTATATCAAGAGATAAAAAATGTTAAAACACATATCAATCAAATGATCGAGCGTCCGCCAATATAAAAATGCAATAAAAACAGGGGGTCATGTATTATGTAAGAACAAGCCAATCTGTTGAATGACGTCACGTTCTATTTTGACACGTCACAGATAGATTTACCCCATTTCTACTTTCGCTTTACTGTCTATGTCAATTATAATTAAATATCTCAAACAAACACTAATCAATGTTCACAATACATCATTTGGCTGAATTATATACTATGCAAAAATAGAAACTTTACATGGGGTACTGATGGTTATAACGTCACTCTGGAACAATATAGTGTACGTATGTAAATGTTATATGAAACTTGAAAGCAATATCTGTGAGTTTGTAACAGCGTCGGTAACGGGTTTCTTCAAAATGAAGGTCAAATTTGAGGTCAAAAGACATAGGGGTCGATTTCAAAAATCACAAAAATGTGAAGAAATGTTTTAGTGACTTTTTGAGTATCAGTCTGAATGCCAATGTGCATTAAGTTGTGTTAATAGCGTGTGTGACCGCCGTTGGCCCTAATGCAGGTTGCTATTCTCCTCCTCATGGAATTTGTGAGACGGCGAATGACGTAATTGGGTATGTTCTGCCATTCAACAAGGAGGGCATGTCTCAGGTCATTTACATTGTTGATTTGATGATTATTGCGTACCCGACGCCCAAGCTCGTCCCACATGTGTTCTATGGGGTTTTGGTTGGGCGAAACCGCCGGCCACGGCAAGACGTTGACGCCGTTCTGAGCCAAAAACTGTGTCGTAACACGAGCTGTGTGGGGCCTCGCGTTGTCCTGCTGCAGAATCACTCCCGGACCCCGATTTTGCATAAATGGGAGGAGATTGTTCCTCAGGATGTTCACATACCCTACTGCATTAAGGTTGCCCGGAACGATGACCAAATGTGTTTTCTGATTGTCCATTATGCATGCCCAAACCATGACGCTGCCACCGCCAAACCTGTCTCGTTCCTGCACGCAACATTGGGCAAATCTCTCGTTCCGTCGCCTGTAAACTCTGACCCTACCGTCAGCAAAGCTGACCCTGAAGCGTGACTCGTCGGTAAAAATCACGTTTCGCCATTGGGCTCGGGTCCAGTGCCTGTGACGTCGAGCCCAAGCTAAGCGGGCGGCTCTGTGACGCGCAGTTAGAATTTGTCCTGTATAAAGTCGACGCGCACGAATTGGTGCTCTATCTTGTCTAAGACGATTACGTATCGTCTGAGCCGACCCTGAGCCGCCGTGCAGTTACCGTTGCTGGGGTAAAGCGATTACGTAAATGCGTTAACGTAATGAACCGGTCGTCTCTACGTGACGTCGCTCGGGGCCTACCTGATCTCGGCCTATCCGTAACTGACCCAGTAGTTGCATACCGAGTTGTCAGGTTGTGAATTTATTGCCTAGAGCACCCAAAATGAAGAGCAACGTCATTTACAGACGTGCCGGCTCTAAGCATACCGACAGCCTGATTTCTGTCATTTTCAGATAGCCGTGGCATTCCCGTTTTCAGTCAAAATTGTAAACAATTTTGTGTTTTCGTGTCAGTGATAAAGAGTACGTGTGACTGTGTAAGAATAAGCAATTGAAATGAACCCGGGATAGGTCAACACGAGGTAAGTGGTCAAAAGCGGAAGTGAAAAGCGTGCTAGCCCGTGCACGGTACAATTGCACAAAATCTTGTGTCGGTGTACTCTCTATATTCAGGCCAATAAGTAATTATCGATAACGTTCACATAAAGTCACCGTTAACCCTCTAAAACAGGTCCTAAGGTATGTAAAGTTTCTTTTTTTGTTAAGTATATATAGGTAATAATAACAAAAAGAATCAAAAGTATGCATTGTGTATCACTAGTAAGGCAGGGAAACGTTTTTTATTAGGCACTATTTGACTATACACCACGGAAGCACCAACGCAATGGTGCAATGTAACCTTAAAGAGAACCACACAAAGTTCATAATTTTTAAATGTAAAGTTTTCATATTTTCAGCTATATATCACGCTCAAATTGCATAATTTGTGCAAATCGAACAAGCATTGACCGAGATATGGACATTTGAGGATGCATAGAAAAAGTTGAAATTCACCAAATTCAAAGACTTTTTTCTTTAGTTTTACACTATTCTAATTGTCATATGAAATAACATTTCTTGGCAATATACTTGACAAATGTGACAAATTATCAAAATAATTAAATAAACATCAATAAAACATGCATTTTAGTAACAAGCAGGACTTTGCATTTGTACAATATTCAGATTTGCACACCAAAACGTGTTTTCTTAGTAAAATGCTATCAATTTGTGGCATATTATCTATTTTTAGTTGAGTATACACGCTCAAACATGCCACAAATTCCATTAAAATCAAAATTGATAATAGCTGTACGCTACAAAGTCAGTGTTTTTATGTACATTAATAATATTTTACAAGTTAAACCCTTCTAAAACTGTTCACAATATCCTATTTTGGGGGTGGGGGGGTGGGGGGGTGGGGGAGTTAGGGGAAGATTTAGTGGTGGCAGACCTACCAAACTTTTTTTTTTGAAGATAAAGTTTTGAAAACATGTTACACAAACAGCAGCCTACATTTCCATACCAAAGAATTAAACTTTAATTAAAGAAATAGCCCAGGCACGCCATTTTAAGACCCACAAACAGCTGAAACTTGAAATTACAGCTGTTAGACACGAAAACTGACTAAAGATACTCAACACCGACATAAAAGCAGCACATGCAGTGTCTGTTTCAGAGCTCTGCTTACTATTTTTCATCTGAAATTCGTCTTTAAGTACGAATCCAAGAGAGATCGATTTATCCCATTTAGCTCTCTTTAGGTTATATTGCACCTTTGATTTTCCTTCTTTGTTTTATATAGGACGAATGTATATCAAGAGATAAAAAATGCACATTTTTCTCCGTAGAAAATGTTAAAACACATATCAATCAAACGATCGAGCGTCCGCCAATATAAAAATGCAATAAAAACAGGGGGTCATGTATCATGTAAGAACAAGCCAATCTGTTGAATGACGTCACGTTCTTTTTTGACACAGATAGATTTACCCCATTTCTACTTTCGCTTTACTGTCTATGTCAATTATAATTAAATATCTCAAACAAACACTAATCAATGTTCACAATACATCATTTGGCTGAATTATAGGTAATAATAACAAAAAGAATCAAAAGTATCCATTTTGTATCACTAGTAAGGCAGGGAAACGTTTTTTATTAGGCACTATTTGACTATACACCACTGTAACCTCTATGGACAAAAGAGCGATCCGTTCTTGCCAGCAGTCGCCATTTTGTTTATCTTATAATTGAAGAGGTCGCTACTGCAGAGTTGTCGTTTCTTGAAAATAGTTCACTATGGCGTCGAGTACTCTCCGAGTCGGATTCCCGAGTGACGGAATCCGACGAGGCATTTGTAATTCTCCGTCGTGTCTCCGGACAGTACCGAAGTAACGAGAATACACGCGGACCGGGTGGTAAGTACAACTATAGATTGGCAACACAGTACTAAATGAACTTGTTGAAAGATCTCTAGCAACGTTATATAAACTTGACAACAACTTGAAACAAACACAATAGTCAGGTTTTCGTCACAAGACGAAATCTTTACCCAAGGGGTTTGGTTAAATCTGTTTTCAGAGTAACAACAACCTTTCTATCGGACTTGAGAAGGGCTATTATCTTGCCATCATCTGACCATGCATGCGGACATCACGTTGACGTTTGTTGAAGTTTTTACCAAAAGTTTTGCGTTTTTTATGGTGAGATCTTCACGAATGACAATGCCCGACCCCTTTAACCCTCTCCTCGCTCTTATCACATCGTATTTTTGCATCCTAGACAGGAACTTACAAATTATTGGCCTATTGCCATCCGCTCTGAAAGTTCCGAGTCGATGAGCTATGTCGATGTCCTCCTCGCCAACTTTCAGGTTTAACTTGTTTTATAGCAGTTGGACCACTTTTGATGATGTTAACCCCTCGGACTCTTTTCTATCGCGGTCATCTATCCCATATATCCGTACACTATTTCTACGAGTGTATTGCTCCAGCTCGTCTCAGCCTCGTATACCTTGTTTACTGAACCTTTGCCTTTGTCAGCATCCTCTAAACTATTGCATCTTTTCTCAAGCTTTTCATTATCGATTTTACTTTTCTCTAGTTCTATTTGTAACGCCGAGATGTTATCTCGTAATTCTACGACGGACTCTTCTGATTGTATGACCTGCTTTTCTAATTGTTTTTTTAGGATATACTGTCTTTACTTCCTCTTTAATATGGTTTTTCAGGCCTTTTGTTAATTATTCGAGTTCATCAATGAGGAATTCTTCCGAAATCACTTTTTTGAACTGATCTTCAATATATTCCTTCGTTGCCACATTACTTATCTTTGTTTCCAAACTCTTTAGAGTGGCTTCAACATCAAAATCTTTTTTAACACGGAACATAGCGGGGATTGTGCTTTGTAATCACCAATATCACTTTTTTGCGTTCTTTGCCCTCATTGCCCTTCTCGCTCGTGTCGTCGTGTACCACACTACTCGCCCTCGTTTTCCTAGGGTCATTTTTTGGGTCCGCTTTGTTTGATTCTGTCTGCGACATTTTTTTACAGCTCTACAAGAAGTACGACGACGTACGACGTTTGTGAATAAATACGTCAGTTACTACTCGCGTTTTCCACGCTTTCTTTCACAACTCTGCCCGGCCAATTGTTCATTTTATCCGATAAATAACTCCATTTTTCAGTTAGGAAAGTTTTTTAAAACATATCAAATCACAAGTTTGAGATATTATATCCTTCGTTTCCAAAATGTAATCCATATTTCCACTTATTTTACGCGCACTGGAAAATAAAAGGTAACCGTAGCGAGCACTACTTTACGCCATAAGCGACCTTGACCTTTCATACCAACATATCTGTCCAGAATACGGTTACAGCCAAAAAAATAACAGGAAATTGCACTTAAAAAAGTTTTTAAAGAAAAAAAAGACTACTTTCGACTGCAGCAGGCGAGAACATCCGGCTGATTTAGTGTAATTAAACCTATATTTTCAATATACCACTAGTTATGGGTAGGCCTCAAGTGCGAAAAGGAGTCCTTTTCGCGAAAAGTACTTTCCGTTACGTAAAGGATCCATAAAATCTATATTTGAAGCATTACGCAAATTATTTTTATATATTTAGAAACAGACTAATGAAATATGTTTGCGGTAAAAAAAATGAGTTAAATCAAACTTCAAATTATTTTTTTGTCAATACTTTTGTGTATCCAATTTGACCATACGAAAAGGACTTTCCGTCTCCGAAAGGAACCATAAAATCAATATCTAAAGCTGTATACACATTACTTGTATATATTTAGAAATAGATTATTAGAATATGTTTGCATTGAAGAAATTAGTTAAATCAAACTTTAAATGAATTTGTTGTCAATACTTTTGTGTTTTGACTCCATTTTGACCGTATACGAAAAGGACTTTCCGTCTACCAAAAAGGACTTTCCGTCTACGAAAAGAAGTCATAAAATCAATATCTAAAGCTTAATACGTGTTGTTTTTATATATTAACAAATAGATTTATAATAGAATATGTTTGCATTGAAAAAAATTAATTAAATCGAACTTTAAATGAATTTGTTGTCAATACTTTAGTATATTATGACTCTTTTTACCGTACGAAAAGGACTTTCCTTCTGCGACTATGTCGTCATGTTAAAGCTGTTCGACTTTTATACCTACTTATTATGTAAATTACCTAACGTCAAAACGCAGTTAAATTTCCTTCATAAAATCATTAATGTGTATAGAAACATATACACACAAACACAAAATAAACATGAAATATAAAATTCCGTGAAGAATACTTATGTGTTCTTATTCTGTCGGATTGCCTCACGAAAAGGATCCGAGTTTCCGCAACTGGGCTGTGCACATTTTCTTTTCCAACTGAGCAAAGATACCTTTACTGTATTGGTATATAGTCATCAAACTCTTAAGGACTCAGTAAATATATGTATTAGTAATGAATGACATAAAAGGAGAAATTTGTATACAAACAAATGTGTGTACTATCATTTCATGGAACAAATCTCTATTATACGAAACTTTCATATGTACTTGTATATCCACTTTTTCAGCCTTGGGTCAGAGTTTGTAGTCAAGAGATTGATGCTACATCTATTGTCGTATATTTTATATATGACTTTATATTTACTTTTATACCTACTTGTTCAGTCTGTCTATATTATTTTAATTATTCACTCTGTTCATTCCAGGAGATAAAAAGAAAACGACAACAACACTGACTCATTATAGCAAGGATTTATCCATAAATCCTTATAGTTGTAATATTTCCGAATGTAAATTTATCTATTACATGGCAGAAACTATATTGACATACACTGTTTCTGTTACCTGATTAATGTTTTATTAACTCATTACTGATTATCTACATACATGACGAAGCACATATTAAAATCATAAAACACATTCACGTAGTGACAATGTATTATACCTAATATTCTACTAAATTAGTATTAACATTTGTCATCTGACATTTATTCTCTAGCTCCGCCCTCTATTGATCGAAACAACCGATACCATGTGGCATTTAGTAAATAACAACCAACGCGTGTTATTAATCCTATTACCACTCCGCATCCCAATAAACAATGAACACGTGCCATTATAAAAACCATTCAACGCACGACATCTGTGCGAATAAGACGCGTGCCTTTTACAACTGAATCAGCATATGAGAAGTTTCAGTAATACTACATTTTTTATTTTATAAGGCCTTGGAATAATTGAGAATATTTAATACTTATAGGCATTCAGATAAGACTAAACTTTTAGAAAAGCGATCAATTGATTTTGTAGATAATATCAAATAAAATTGTTAAATTGTGTGAAAGTTGCCACAGTGCCGTAATTCATATATCATTGAGAGAATTTAAACTAACAAAACAGACACACACAGCAATATGGATTTGTTTTGTGATAATTTGTACAATAATTAATCTGTTATTGATAAATATGTTTGTTTGTGATTTTAATCATTGTTGAGTTAAAAAATCCGTTCATTATTGCTATGTGCATCTTTTAAGCAATGGAATACAAAGATACATACCTCACAGCAAATACAATCCGTTTTACATTTTTCAGAACACAAATCACTACGTTTCCCCATAGTAGTATAATAACGAGGGGTACCAGCACAGTTTCCCCATCGCGGAGAACGAGACAACTAATGAAATATGCCAGGGGGGACTCAGGCGTAACTCTCATTTACACATCAAGATCTAAATGTAAGCCGCGCCTAAGTCAACACCAACATATTTCAATAGTTTTCTCAAGCACCCCGCGCTGGAAAACTCCGCTGATACCCCTCGTTATTATACTACTAATCAATCCGGTTTGTCATTTTAGGAGAGCGCAATTTTATTTTAGGAGAGCGCAATTTTATTTTTTGTCTACTTTCACCGAATCTACTTCCAGCGAAGTTTTTCAATAACATTTGCAACTCGTTAAGCAAAGTCAGACGGGACCGGGCAGTAGTCTTCATCATCGCTCTGCATATCATTTTTTACCATGGAGTATTTTATTTTCCTGCACTTTGCTATTTTGTATTTCAGTTCAAGAAGCTCTTCCCTGTTTTTATCCAGCTCACGTTCATAATTATCCATTTCAACTAGCAATCGCCTTTTTTGGTGTCCGTAAAATCATCACGGACTACTTCATATTCTACTTGGAGTTGCTTACTTCTCATCAATTCTCTTCTATATTTATCTTTTAAATGGTTAAGTTTTCTGCAAACCTTTTCTAATCTTTTTTGTTCCATTATATAATACCCTATATAATTATGTTTAAACCCTTGAATGCTACTCAACTATTACAATTAACTATATGCTAACGTATCTTGTCCGTTATCTAGTATGTACCGTTTATCATCATAAGCTGATAAACTTTTTTTATTTATTGCATAGCTGCTTATGTTATGCTTTTGTGATCTAATAACTTTCATCTCATGGTGAGCTTCTGTTGCCGTAAACAAAATCTTTTTTGTAATCGTCATGTGCTATCTGTTTTTTAACAACACACTTTTTAACACCCTTACATTTCTTTGCGCTAACCTCATTATCTAGCACATATGAATCTAGTTTACTCCGCAACCCAACAAATTCAACAATATGCATACCACAAGTTTCATCTTTCATCTTGCCAATAACCTTTTTATTATCATTAAAATGAAACTGACTTTTTGGATCATAATCACAATTATCAAACAGTTCTTTATCCTTGTAAAAGTCCGCATACACATCTTTTGTTTCTATTTCATAACACAAGGAATCGGTATCAGTAAATAATAACTTAGCTTTTCTGTCATATTTGTGTTTGATATAGTTGTAATGGAAATCATACATCAAATATTTTGACAAGTCTAAAATACACATGCCAACATAACAAGGACGATTTAAAACTAATCGTTCTTTTATTCTGTTTATGGCAAATAAATTTTCATTAAACATTTTACAAGAAATAAATGAAGGTCTTGCTGCATATTTTAAGAGAACCTCCTCGTCGTGAGTCAATTTAACATTAATTCTTTTTCTCAAATTTTCCATAGTTTTACCAAAAACTGAATTGTTCATCAGTTTGAAGAAATCCGTTTCAAAAGCAATATTACCAGCTGTTCTCTTAGCAGTATTAAAGTCTATGTATGTTTTCAACCACTTTGATTCGTCGAACTGTAGTATTCGGTGTATTTTTGTTACCTTCAATCCAAGCTTTTTATACAATTCTAAGTTTCTAAAATGCACGACATACTTTTCTTTATTTTTCAACGTCGTAACAAGCTTATTAACATTACAATGTCCTAAATTAAACTTTTGTTTTAATTTTTTACAATAGTCTGACAACCACTCATCTTTGATATTTAAACTTTCCAGGGCGAGAGGATAATCATTATGCGTGTCATGCAGTTTCCCAGGATACTCGATATCACACTCAACAATGTAATTTGATTTTCCTTTTTCAAACTTATCAACCCACTTGAAGTTGCCAGTAGGTAACGGTTGACACATGGCCCACACGTACAAGTTATTAGCATCGAGATATATTATGTACTTGCTTTCTTTTTTCTTGTCATAGTTTTTCATATATTTATTGTTAGCCTGTGAATATCTGTTTGCAATATAACTTGTGCCACCTCTTAATCCTTTTTCCACAAACAAATGTTGATCAATATCAGTTATTAAATCAAGTTGGATACCAGTCATCTTGAGGCATGCATCCCAGGCTAAACCAGGACTACTGAAGTAATGACAAGGATCTAATTTGTAATACTCAATGCACATTTTTCTAAAGTTTTCAAAAACATCTGTCAGCAACAGCACATCAGTTTTAAGATACAGATCATGCTATTCTCCCATATTTTTAATCTTGAATGTTTTCCATATGTTTGTAGCATGATCATAATCTGCATCTGAAATGTGCTCATCATTTAATTGAGAATAAAAGCTATCTTTGTCAGGTAACTTAGTATCCTTGAAGCGTTCAAAACTGTTCATATAATCATAAGGATAAACGCCTTTTCGTTTTATTAATTCTAGCTTGTCGCCAGAGTATTCCTGAGAGGTGTATCGAAACGAAGAGATGTTTTTTACTAAATTTTCTAATGATTGAGACATAAACTGGAAACTGTCAATAAACACCAAACGTTGTCCTAACATAAAAGCCATGTAATTTTCCATGTTATTCGGTATAACATATATGTTTCGTTTAAACTTTCCGATGTGCTGCATTATGAAGTGAGAGTCATATCCTCTCAAGTTATGAAACACAACAGGTATTTTTCTAGTCAACCTGAAATTAATATTACATATGTCATGAGCGCTTCCTCTATACTTCCCAGTTATGTGACAATGGTCCCTGACTATTATGATGGAGTTTTTGTATGCTACTGTATAACCCGCGTCACCTTTTTTGAGAGTTGTTGCAAAACCATTACCACAAATATGACATGATTTAGAATTTTGGAATCTGGCTTCTTCTTCCTGTGACATTACTAGATCTTTTTTAAAGTTTGCATTCATAGTTTTCTTGCACCACTTTTCTTCTTCTATCATTTTTTCTAAAAACTTGTAAACAGCATTTGGTCCTCTGTATGTCACAACTGGTTTTGAATATTGATCATCATAACAACAAACAACCTTATACCCATAACTGCAATCAGTATGCTTTTGATATGCTTCTGTATGTGAATTTTTAGGATTGTTTGATGCTGAAGTATTACTTTCGGTTACTGCTTCAAAACTTTTTCATCTTTGTTTGGCATCTCTACTGCTTGTTTTCCATTAAGTGAGAGACAAACAGGTTTATGTTTTTCCAGAACTCTTTCTAATGTAAAGCACTGCAAGCATGTTTTACCAAACCATTTTCTTTCCTTGCGTGCTGTTTGATTATACATCAGACTGTTAAAATCTTTTATCCACACGTAATGATTTTTTTCTTCTTCGGTGATTAAAAGCATATCACATGTTTTTTCTGCTTTATTTTTTGATATGTGCAAAGGGTATACTTGATTATTTTCATACCCAAATATGTTAAAACAAATGTTGTTTTGTTTTTCTATTTTTGGGATTTGTTTGATAGTTACAGGAAATGTAATTCCCTTGTAATCAAGATCACCAATATGAGTTTTGTATTTTGTTATTCTTTGGGGATTTGTTTCAACAGGAAATACATAAGCCAAATGGCACCATCTAAAGCACTCATTATCTTTTTCATTTTTTATATTTATCAATCCTTTTCTAGCATTAGCAAGTTATTTTGGTAAATCCAAATAAGAGCTACCACGTAAAGGCTTATACTTTATTCGATTTATGTAATGTGCATCTAGTGATTCAATTACCCAACCACTTCCCAATTGAATCCAATTTCCAATTCTATTTATAATTTCTTCCTGTGCTTTGTCTAATGCTTCTGATATTTGATTTCTGTTTAATATTATTACAGCCTTTGAGGCAAAGTAAGCTGTTTTGTATACACAATCAAAACCTCCTCTAATATCCGATCCTTGTGTTTTAAAGGAAGTTTTATATCAACGCTTAATTTAAATCCACCTGTTTTCCTTAGTTCTTTTTTAAGAAAGTTCACAACTCTTGATTGTGTTTTTTGTAGTTGTCTGAGCGGATCATTACTGACAACATTTACTTTAAAAACCTTGCTATACTGTTTTGGTGATGTTTCAATTTCTCGGATACTCATTATATAAAATTACATGAAATTATTTCTTTAAGCCCCTATTAATTAATTAATTAATTAATTAAATAACATTCTTTTATTTAATATTTTCACCCTCATCGACGTCCTCATCGAGATCCTCGTCGGCGTCCTCATCGGCGTCCTCATCGAGATCCTCATCGAGATCCTCGTCGTCGTCCTCATCGGTGTCCTCGCCGGTATCCTCATCAGTAACCTCATAAATATGTCTACCGGTGTCCTCGTTAGTAACCTCATCCAAGAGAGCATCTATTTCATTATCCAGGAGAATGTCCAAATATCTCCGAAAGCATTTTTCCTCAAGAACTCTATTATCTATCATCTGACTTATTTTTACATGATATTTGCAGTATCTGTCAAAATCAACAGTTTCAAGATCACCTCCAGCTGCCAGTGATTTTATTTTTATCATGTATTTGCAATAGTTTATAAACTCGTCTTTATCAAAAACTTCTGCATCAATCATTTCTTTTAAACTTTCAACAAACGTTTCAAAGTCTTCATGACATCCGATAGCAGTATTAATCACATGAGTTTTTTCTAGATTGCTGATTAGATTATCTCTGAACAATTCAACATTTTCAGTCATTACTTTTAATTGTGTTTCATTAAAAATCTTAATTTCTTTTTCTGCTAGATCTGTGAGATGCTTTACAGCATCATTGCACTCAATCTCAGTTTTTATTGCCCAATCTTTTTTAAAAGCTGCAATATCATCTGACAATCTTTGCATGTGAACTGCCTCAAACTCTTTGATAAGTTCATTTGTCTTGGTTAAAAGAGCCTGCTCGTAAGCAGCTACTTTCTCATAAACCTTCTGTTCCTCTTCAAAGTGCTTTCTTTCCTCTTCCGCATAACTGTAAATACTCATATATTAAAGATTATATTATTTTAATCAACCATACATAATAATTTCAATTCCTTGCTTAAGTAAAACGTCATAGTGGGCAATAAAAGAAACTTCGTATAATTTTGGTTGGCAACTGGTTTATATCTCCTTTTTTATTTTCCATGACAGTTTTAGTTGTTTTATCATTGTTATGATTCTTTCTGTCAAATCTTGAAAGTTTTTGTTATATTTACTCATATCTTCAAAATCAATAGTTTGTGCATGTTCCGTTTGCTCTTTCTTAAAGTTTTTGATTTTCTTTTCTATACGTTCCATTTATATAATTACATAAGATAATATTTCTTTAAAGATGAAATTTGTCCTAAATCAACAAATCCGTTGTTGATATGTTTTTAATTATTAAATATCATTATAAATACGATGTTTACTATGCTATTGATGTATGTTTAGTGAAAATATGTTTTTAAAGATAAAAACCGAAAAGGCGAACAGGCATTGCTAAAAAATCGAAAAAAATCTAAGGGGAAAAACTCTTGCGCGAATTACCGGAAATGACGTCATTGGGAACAAACTATTTTTTGTTTACATTGGGAATCAACGCAAAACAGTATACCTTGTGTGAAAATGTGAGAATTAAGCGATGTCAGAGGAAATGCCGGTGATAAAACGGTTACACCATGTGCAACCTTACGATTTGGAGCCAGAATACGTGTCTGAGGACGAAAATACATCGGATTCATCAACTGATGATGAAGTCGTACGCGGTGCAGGTGCAAATGGAGAGCTTGTAAAGACTATCGTGTCATGTCATTCGTTACTTTCAGTGGTTCATTACACTATTCACTAATCTAACAAAATAGCGTATTTATACACTTACAGCAAGAACAAACAAAAAAACAACGTAAACATTGTTTTCATCGAAATCTGACAGTAAGTCACCCGCAACACTGCAATATCTTGGTACATACACAATAACCGCGAAATGTAGTATATTCGGAATGAATGGACCTGGTCTATACCTATACATTAATACATGGATATATATGTATGTAGATCTATGGTAATACGAGCGTCATCCTTTGTTTTCATTATCTTTGAATTTGCCGATAAGTAGACATGGAACAAATATATTTATTAGATATTATCCATAATTGATAAAAAAAAATGAATAAAAACAATAATAAATGAAACAGAATAATAAATGAAACAGCATATAATTTCGGCGCCATAATTTCTATAGTATTATATATTTGCCATAAGTCGCCATCAACACCAAACACTCTAGGAGCGGTGTTTGCAATATGACACGCTCTCTAGTCTCCACGTGCCCCCAAATATCAATACAGACTAATAAAATATTGCGGTGCACTATTGAAGTGCAGCCTAATTTGGGTACATACGTCGGTATATCACAAAAGCACGCACCATTTAGGGAAACCTAGTTTTATGATATATTTCCTGTTTATTGCAATTACTTGAGCCGTGTAATACCGCCGAGGGCAAACGCGTATTGCACAAGACGGGTATATCGCATGATATTTGTCGCGCACAAAGAGAGAAAAATACTATGATTTAAATAATATAGCCAAATGTATTATGAGCACGATATAGACAGTTAGTAAGTATACTTACTCATGTATACTTACTCCTTATATACAGCTCGAAAACAGACCAAATATATCAAATTACCATAATATAAAGTATATTATTCTATTATACTTGTTTTACTTATTGCACGAGCTAAGATGCGTTATTGTTGTTGCTTTGCCATAAAAAATTACTGAATTAATATAAAAGCTAGTAATATTATTAATTTTCTGCCTTGTAATAAATATCCATGAAATATTTTGTTTGTTTGTTTTCCAAATCCATAGCCCTATATATGTTGATAATATATATCTATAATACTATTGGCAGAAGAGGGTGTATAATTTAAAATTGTTAAAATTAAAATTTGGAAACAAAGACACAGTGTTTATTTCACCGGATTCATTTAAATTTATATGCTGAACGTTCTTAGCAATCTTTTAAAAAAAGACGGCTACATAATATTAGCGCCGTCAACTCTTCATTGATTCACGAAAAGACGCATGCTTCTAATTCTAAACATTCACGGTGTATATAAAGATCTAAGACTATACACCTTTCTTCAATTTATCATACGTATACCCGATGAGGTGCTAAGATAATTGAACAGAAATTTCAATCTTACTTCATGTATGAATTTCCTCCTCAACGCCGGTCGAATAGGCGAATACAACTTGCTTGGAGACGGCGGGGTTATGCACTTCTCATTTTTATAGTCGAATATCGTTGGTACCGCTGTTGATTTTAATCTGCATGGCCTTTTGTTCTCCAAATTCAAAGATAATGAAAACAAAGGATGGACTTCCCACGAAGTCAACTCAAAATGTTTGCTACAACCTCGTGCGTCTTTCGTAGGTTCCCACTTTCTCGACGAGTCGGGCGATTTTCTTCGGTAAATCTTAATATATCATTATCTCGATTAGGGAAACGAAAGAAACTTAGGTTATTATCTTGTCCTTCTTTATGCAAACTTTTTAACCAAGCAACAACACACGGCATTTTTAACAAGTACCATAAAACGTAATCCTACATAGACAATACTATACAACTCAATGCGACACCGCGAATCGTTTGGTACCAATGACGTCACAGGATCACGTGTCACTTACCTGTCTTCAAAAAGGGCGAATCTCGAAGCGTGTACGCTATGAGATAAAATTGGCTACTGTGAGAAAACGGGACAACCAATAGGTGTAAGATTTGAAAATATTGTATATTATATACGTATATTTCCGAATATATACTCAAAATACACGCTATATTTCACCTTTAAGCCTATATTTAAATATATAAGGCTATATTATAATATAATGAATTGCAAATATTGTGAAAGAGTTTTAGATATCATTGATCCTCCTGGGACGTGCATAGATTGCATCTTATTTTACGCATCTGATCAAAAGAAGCTTTGTAAATATTGTACCAGAGCCAAGCTGTGTTACAAGTGTACTTATGCATGTGTGAATTGAAATGATACTTGTGAAGTTTTTGATAACGAGCGTGTTTGTCTTAATTGTGGCACTCACAATGGCTACAATCTTATCATGCTTATTGCAGATTACATTTACAGCCGAAAGAAAACTATTTACCACAGAAAGTATCATTTAGATAAATACTTGGTAGAATATGATTTGTCTTCTGCAAATAGGCAAAGATTTGAAGATTTGTTTTACAAAATTGTAAAGATTTTGGATAAAATAGAAGGTCGAAAAAGATCAATCAAATTTGAATACATTTTTCAGAAAATATTTAAAATATTAAAAATAGAAAAAGAAACAAAACCGATTAAAACAAAATCAACCAGAGAAAAATACGATAGGATATGGAAACAAGTCAGACAAGAATTACGACTGAATGCCATGACCGTTTAACTTGAACAGATGCTCCTACGAAGCATCTCTACTAGCTTAATGTCCATTAAGCTTGAACCTTTTCATATACATTTCCAGAGGTTCTGTAAAGTTATCATTTTGTTGAATTTCTAATATTTTATTAAAGACAATTCTAATTACCTCCTCATCATTTTCTAGTCCTGTGGTTGTTTGGACATATGATAGAAGTTGTTTGAAACTTCTATGATGTGTTTTTAACAAAGTCTTTTTTTCTGCTATTCTTGTTTTACTTGCTAAAACATCAACTATTGGAGGAACTGCGCCAACTACAGCTATGAAAACAGGAATTGCAGGAACCAATGCCAATACAGCAGTACAACCAATTATTCCACTGGTAATTTGTAATGTTGTGTTTATAATGCCGCACAATTTATAACTGCGTCTGTATGCAGCCACAAGCCGCGTCAAATGATCAATTAATTCTTCTTTGTTAGTAATTTGTGTCATGTATAATAACAGTTAGACAATAATTTAATCAAGATATTTAGAAAATAGTTGCTCATGTTCTTTGGATGATATTTTACCTATTTTTAATAATTCATCGATTATGCTAATACCTTTATTTATTAGCTGTGGACTATTATTTCCTGATTCGATACTCCCACATACTAACTCTAGATCATCCATCAAGTCATCAGGACTATTGTAATATTCAACATCAACACAACCTCCTAAAATAATCTTGAACTTTGAAGAACCTTTATGAATTGGTAAATCAGATAATTCTGTTAGTTTCTTAAAAGCATTCTGAGACAGCTTTGAATAAGTTTTTTATTATTGTAACGCTTTATTATCAAGTCTATAAAATCATCATCCACTTTCATATCTAGCACAACTGCTTCTCCTTGTTCGGCAATAAGCTTGTGACGACCAACAACCTTAGGTAAATCAATTTGCAACATTCCATAGTAGCCTTCTTTGTCGACTTTGTAGGAATTTTTATTTTGTTGTAATCCTTTCCCTGAAAAAACTTCACTATGCACAAGCAGTGCATCAATTCTTTCTCTATAATATTTTAAAGCGTCTGACTCTTTTTTTTAGGTTTCCCCTGGCCAGTTTATAGTTTTCTTTCGCGATTGCATTCTTTACTTTTTTAATTTGGCTAGTAAAAACAGCCCTATCGCGGCCATTTTGTTGAATAATCTCGCCAACCTTTCTGAGTGTGGTTCCAAGTTTTGAGTTATCTCTGGCTATGCTTGATGGTAAGGGTAAGTCATGTGAATCAATCACTTCTTTGTCGATTCCAGCATTTATATCACCAGTAGTTGATTCTTCAGCAAATAACCGGGGTAATCCCTGATACATTTGTTTTTCTTGTGCTTCCTCACCTATTGCTGCCGGAAGAGCAGCTAATTGCTGACTTATTTCCGGAAGAGAAGCTTACTGCTCTGTTAGCTGTTCTGACTGACTTTTTATTTCGCTAGTTACAGGTTTAAATATTTCTTTGTATAAATCACGACTAGCTCCTTTTTCTAGTCTTTTTTTAATAACTTTATTTTCAAATTCTTTAACAAGATTATTCGATATTTTCATTTTATCTGCTAATTCTTTCCATTTTAACAACGACATGTATAATATAAGGTTAGATTAAAATAAGAAAAAATAAGATAAGTTAAGATAAGTTTGAGATCGGTTTAATCTTCGCGCCTTAGCAGCTGCCTCATCTTTTTGTATTTTAATCCATTCCTCCGGGGTTATGTCTTTTATTATTCCCTGATTGGCTGTTCGCCTCGGAGTTTTTGTTTTCTTCTTAGCTGCCTCATCTTTTTGTATTTTAATCCATTCCTCCAGGGTTATGTCTTTTATTATTCCCTGATTGGCTGTTCGCCTCGGAGTTTTTGTTTTCTTCTCAGCTGCAGGTTTAATTGCGGGTTTAGCTGCTTTTAAATTTTTCTTATAAGTTCAATATTCGTATGCGCTTTTTTATCCTCGTTTTGTTTTTTAACCAGCTTCTTTTTAAGACGTTTTATCTTACCGGGAGATTCAGATTTGCTTAACATTTTATTTATGCGTTTTCGTTCTGCTTCTAATCCTAACAAATAAATAAGATTTGGCGTTTCTTCTGTTTTCGACAGACTTCCTGGATTTTTCCTTGTTGATCTCCAAAAAGCAGGATCTGCATCTTTTTGTTTTGTAGGTCCTGGGATATTCATCTTAACTTTTTGTAATCCGTAATATTTAACTTGATTAGCTTTAAAACATTCTGCTTCTGTTCCAAGTTGTTTACCACGAGGAATTTGTTTTATTCCGCAATACACTTTAGACATATATAATAATAGTAAGTTAATATTACTATTATCTGACTATTATTATAATGGAAATTCCAAACTATGACATGAAGACAGAAAACGGTAATTTTAAACAGATATGGAAATTTATGCCAGACTGTTGTTTTAGAATGTTAATTTGTGGTAATTCAGGTTCTGGCAAGACAAACACATAAGTTCACATGTTGTTAAAACCTTTAGTTTACAATGACAAGATTTACTTGTTTGCTAAAAACTTGGAACAGTCAAAGTATAAGAACGTATTACAAAAACTTGAAAATATAGCAAAAAAGAATAAAATCCCAGTCGAAGATATATTAGAATGTTCAAATGATGAAGTTATCCCTGTGAATGATTTGGATTCAGATAATCAGAAGATCATTTTTGATGATTATGTTTGTGAACGTAATCAAAATGATATTATTAATTATTTCATCCAGGGAAGACACAAAAATTGTTGTGTAATTTATTTATCTCAATCTTATTACAAAACTTCCAAAGACATTCGTTTGAACTGTTCTCATTACAACTTCTTTGCAACTCCGGTTAATCGCGAGCTGGGTATGCTTTCCAACGAACAAGATGTCAGCAAAGAGCAGTACAGAAAAGCGACTGACAAGCAGTACGACTTTCTGTATCTGGACCGCACGACGAAGTTAGTAAAACGTAACGTCATCGGCGATTTATAACAGAGATCGAAGATCTCTGTTTATAACCGCCCGAGGAAGTTGATCAAAAGAAACTTCACTGTTGATATTTAATCTAATCATATTATATATAATGGGGCTTTTTAATGATATTACAAACGTTGGTATTGTGCTGTCTGAGTATGTAAAACAAAAACATTTGGTTTATTATCTTCACAAGGGTAGAAACCAGGAAAATGTTTTGAGAAGTAATCTTGACATGAATAAAAATAAAATTATCAATGTAGGCAATCCGGAAAGAGCAGATGATGCGGCAACAAAGCAATTTACTCAAAGAAGAGTTGCAAAAATCATACGTGATTATAATATTGATAAAATTCCAGACATGATAAAAAATTTGACAACAAGTGTTGATGATAAACTTATGTCAAATACAAACAAAGTTACAAGCAAAGTTATAATCAAAAGTCTGATAGTCGCCATACAGCAATTCTCGGTATAATTGATGAGATGAAAGTAAAAGTAGAATATTTAAGTCGGATTCTACTTTTTGAATATACGATAGATAGAATAAGCATTATGGGTGACGGCACTCCTCAACAATACGTATCGTATCCAACAGAAAAAACATTTGAAAGAACCATTCAGCTGCTCTTTCTTGGACCATTTACTTTTGTAGCCAATCCACTTATAAAAGGTGAAGAATATTATTCTGTGAGTGTTTTTCGAGGACCTTTCATTGTGAAATCTGGAAGTTATGTATTTGATATAGACTTTACTTATTATGGAGGAAACGTAATACATTTTCTTCTTGGTGGTGGTAATCAGGAAAAGTTATTATATCCAAAGCTAGAAAATAACAAACAAACACTAAAAGAAACATTGAAATTATATTTTACAAAAAATAATAGATTAATTTTCAGACCAATTATACAAAGTAACACTGCTCAAGTTTTAAATTTTGAAAAATCAAATTTAAAAATGTTTTATTTAGGTGATTAATTTTATCTACTAATATGTATAATGGAACAAAAAATTGTATTATCATCAGAAAAAGCGTCAATAATTAATAGCTCGAATACACCGAGTAATTTACAACTGTATTTGACAGACCATTAATATTAGGCAAGAACAAACAGTATGGTATTGGACTTGATAAGATTAATTCCATGACTTACTCATGGTATAATATTAGTGAAGATTTTAATAACAAAGTGATAAGGTATCACAACGGAACAGATTGGAAAACTATTAGTTTTGCAAATGGAAATTACAGTTATGCTGATATTGATAATTACATAAAAGAAGCATTGGCTGTAAACAATGATTTAATCGATGACTCACCTGTCCCGATAAGAACTGAGTTTGATTGATCAAGTTTCAAATGTTTGGTTACCATCCATAATAATTTCATGCTTGATTTAAGAGAAACAAACTTTCACACCTTAATCGGGTTTGACAAAGATGTAGTTATTAGATAAACTAAATTTGGAACTGTAACTCCAAACATAACAAATTCTATCGATACATTGTATATCCACTGTGATTTGATAAGTAATTCTATTGTTGATGGATCATACGGAGATGTCATTTATGAAATAAGTACAGCTGATCTTACGAGATCATATCCTTTCAAAGACGAACCGATAAGAGTCGGGTTCTGTGAGGTAAACAAAACGATCATTAACAGTATTAATATATACATAACCGATTTCTCCGGTAAGATTATTAATCTTAATAGTGTCCACACATCATTTCGATTTGATTTGAAGGAATTAATGTAACATAAGTTATATGGCACGTTTAAAAAAAGTTTATGACACTTGTACAGGAACATATACTCAATTTGATCGATTAACTGGAGCTGGCATATTTAACATTTTTTCAAAAGTCGGATCAAAGATATTTAGTGAGTCTGTGAAAACAGCAGGCAAGAAAGCATTAGAAACTGCTGGTAAACAAATCATAGAGAGTGGTTCTAAAAAACTTGGAGATGAAGTAGGAAAAATGGCCGCTGATAAGTTAGTTTCAGTTATTAAACCTAAACCAAAAGGTGATATAATTTTAAAAGAACTTACAAAAGCCGCCACAAAAGATGCAGATAAAGTTGCGGCTGATAATGTAATTGAAGAAGATGTAAATACAAAAATTAACAGATTACTATCCGGAAGAGGAATTCATGCTAGAATTAATCGATTAATTAATAAAAAATAATCTAATTACTAGTATACATAGATGTTTCGAAGTAATCAATATAATACTAGATATGAACATGTACCTATTCAGTTAGATACTCCTATAACACAACCAGGAAATAATACCAGACAAATGAAAAGTGGTTATCAGTTTACACTAAATGACAGAAGTTCTTACTTTGATTGGTATAATGCATATTTTGAAATCAGTTTTCAAGTAAACAAACTTGCTGATGGAGCCGCTTTCGCAGCCGCCGATGAAATTGCTCTAATTAATGATGCGGCGTCACTGATTGATCAAATGCAAGTAAGGCAAAATGGAAAAACAGTTTACGATGGAAATAATCTTCACAGATTTGTTAATTTCAAAAACTTGCTTGAAATTTCTGACGATTATGCAAAAACAACCGGAACAAACGAATACTTTTATTGAGATACCACGGCTATGGCAGAATCTCGACACGATCAAGCTGGTTATAATTCAGGATTTGCAATTCGCCATGCTTTAATCATAACTAATCAAAAAGTTGATTCTATAATTCCATTAAACAAATATTCCTTCTTCGAAGGTTTGGAAACAAACATGCTTCCTCCTGGTCAGATTCAAATCAGCTTGCAACTAACAAATGATAATGTACTAATTTTCAAAGCTGGTGGTGATGATGGTAGAGTAGTTATTAATAAATTAGTTTTGTGGATACCCAGAATGATATTTAACCCAGATGGTTTAAGTTATGTAATGACAAATCATATGATATCAACAAGATGGACTTACCTCCGTGAAATGATACGAGAGAGTGGAAGTTCTGATCTAACTGAATCCGTATTTAGAATAACGGCTGGTGTTAAAAATCCCAAACATGTGTTTGTTTATTTGCAAAGGGCGGACAAGAGTTCTTCTCAAACACAAAATCCTCATCTTTTGGATACGTTTAAGGTAAATGCTGCTAATACTAATTGCTATTTACAATCAGCTAGACTGGAAGTTGGAAATGGAGTTTATTATCCAGAAACCGAATATAGTTATGCTAATATCATAAGAATATTTAGAGATGTTATTAATTATTCTTACAAGCAAAATGATAAAAACACTGGAACTTTAATAAACGTGAGCAATTTTAAAACTCTTTTCGGAATGATGTATTTCGATTTGAGTTACAAGAAAAATGAAGTCACTATTGATCCAAAAGAATTAATTCTAAGATATAAATTAAATATACCTCCTGCTGCTCGATATAAAGTTTATACTCTGGTTCTACATGAGGAAGATGTTGTTATTGATACTGTCGGGAATGAACTAGTTATTGTTTAATCTAACTTATAATATATATGACTTACGTAAATTATTCAGTAAATTTATCAGATGGCCAGAAACGAAGTCTGGCAAAAGCATATGAAGACAAAAGTGAATTAACGCTCAGGCTAAAGAATAACCAACTAACTGGAAACTTTCCTTTGCTACTTACAGCTATCCAGATCAACAATATTAATAAGGCTAAATCTGGTGGGCAGGGATTAGACATAAATATATCAAAATCGCAAATGAGATCTCAGTCCAAGAATGGAGGTTTTTTAGGTGCATTAGCTGGTTTGTTGACTAAAACAATTTTACCAACAGTTGCTAAATTTGTTCCAAAAGTATTAGGACCTCTAGCAACAGGAGCACTTAGTGGTTTAGCAAGTGCTGGAATTGGCAAACTATTTGGAAATGGGATGATAACTATTCCTAGTGGCAAAAAGCAAGCACTACTACTTAAATCAAATAATACATTAACACTGCCACAAATAAAAAAGATAATAAAATCTGAAGGTTGTTGCCCTATTAAACTGACAAGGCAACAACAACAAGACGGGGGGTTTCTCGGAATGCTTGCATCACTAGGAATTCCATTGATTGTATCTCTTATTAGTGGTTTAACTGGAAAAGGTTTGCAAGTAGGTAGAAAAGGAAAAGGATTAAGAGTTGATCGTGGAAAAGGTTTGCAAGTAGACTCGCAAATTAGACCATACAAAAGTATTCCATTCATAAAAAAAAGTTAAATTTCAAAAACGAGCCTATCTCTAACTTAGATATAATAAAGTGGGTTAAGCAGCTAGGTATACAGAAATTCAGGGGAGTGTTTAGCAAGAACAAATTTCCAACAACACAAAATAAACAAGAATGTGGTATTATTAATCTTGATGATTATATTGGGCCTGGTACACACTGGACTTGTTACTATGATAATTATTACTTCGATCCGTTTGGCTTGAGCCCACCAAAAGAAGTTTTAACATACATACCTGATATAAAATACAACACCATTCAATATCAAGATAAAACAAGTGTCCTGTGCGGATATTTCTGTCTGTACTTTGTCAAAAAGTTGCAAGAAGGAAATAGTGTGTACGATATTCTTTACAAATTATTAAAACCATACAAACCAACAGAAAATGAAAACATTATAAAATCATATTTTGTAAATGAAGTGACTGTCCTCCTTGAATGCTACTTTCCCTGTCCGATCTTTTTGTATTTCTTTTAATCTTATCATATTATATATGAGTTACTGTATAAAAGAAAAAATGGTTACTGAAAATGTTGATCCTAAGTATGTTTTAGCAAAAAATGGTAGAAAAATGTTAAGAGCAACTTGTGCATCTTGCTGTATTACTAAAACAAAGTTTGTTAAACACACAGAAGGCGGAAATATTGATATTCATAAAGCTTTGCTCCCTTTGCTACCCAAAAAAGGGCTAACACTTCCTGGTTATAAATATTGTGGTCCGGGTAATCCACTTGATAGCGGAGAGCCGGTAAATGAGTTAGATGCTGTTTGCAAAGATCATGATATTTGTTATGATGAAAATCCTAGTAATAAATCAATGTGTGATACAAACATGCTTACTGGTTTGAAATCTATTAAGTCTAAAACTATTGGGAGTAAAGATTGCTAAAACTTTGATAGTCAAGCCTGTAATTAGTGCAAAATATAAACTAGGACTTGGAGAGCCAAAACACGAGAAAAGGCGTTGAAATGGACTGACAAGTTAGCAGATGAACTTCATAAGCCTCTACGAAGAAAGTTCACTCAACGCCGTGTGATTGTTAATGAAATTGATAAAATATGGTCTGCTGACTTGGTTGACATGCAATCCTTTTCAAAGTATAATAAAGTGACTAAATACTTGCTTACTGTTATTGATTTATTTAGTAAATTTGCTTGGGTTGTACCCGTTCCAAATAAAACTGGTTTAGAAATTACCAAAGCGTTCAAACAGATAATAAGTACAGGAAGACAGTGTAAATTGGTGTGGGTTGATCAAGGTGTGGAATTTTACAACAAGACGTTTAAGCAAATTTCTTGATGATAGTAATATCAAAATGTATCACACTTTTAATTTTGGAAAAGCTGTAGTAATTGAACGATTTAACAGAACATTAAAAGAGAGGATGTGGAAATATTTTACAGCAAACAATACAAACACATATTTAGACGTGTTACGAGAAATGGTTGAGAAGTATAATAATACAAAACATCGGAGTATTAAAATGACACCGATTGAGGCTAGTGATGAGAAAAATAAAGGAACAGTGTATTTCAACTTGTATGGAAAGATGAGAAGTAATCAAATTAAGCCAAAGTTTAAAATAGGGGATAATGTTAGAATCAGCAAATATAAAAGAACGTTTGAGAAAGGTTATACCCCGAATTGGACTGAAGAAATATTTGTTGTTGGTGAAATTCAAAACACAAATCTTGTGACATACAAAATAAAAGATTTAAACAACGAAAACATTGATGGAAGCTTTTATGAATTAGAAATGATAAAAGCAACGCAAGAAATATTCAGGATTGAAAAAGTAATACGACGTGATTACAAAAAGAAACAAGCATTGATTAAATGGAAGGGTTACAATGAAGATTTCAATAGTTGGGTTCCATTCGAGGATATTGAAAATATTAAATAATATCTTGAACTAAAAGACAAAATAGCAAAGTGCAGGAAAATAAAATAGACTCCATGGTAAAAAATTATATGCAGAGCGATGATGAAGACTACTGCCCGGTTCCGTCTGACTTTGCTTAACGAGTTGCAAATGTTATTGAAAAACTTCGCTGGAAGTAGATTCGGTGAAAGTAGACAAAAAATAAAATTGCGCTCTCCTAAAATAAAATTGCGCTCTCCTAAAATGACAAACCGGATTTATTAGTAGTATAATAACAAGGGGTATCAGCGAAGTTTTCCAGCGCGGGGTGCTTGGGAAAACTATTGAAATATGTTGGTGTTGACTTAGGCGCGGCTTACATTTAGATCTTGATGTGTAAATGAGAGTTACGCCTGAGTCCCCCCTGGCATATTTCATTAGTTGTCTCGTTCCCCGCGATGGGGAAACTGTGCTGGTACCCCTCGTTATTATACTACTCCACATTTTTAAAATGATAGAATAGAAAGAATATTTGAAGCCATCCGTTATACCTGGGATGATAATTCGTCATATAAAGCCCTGGTTATATGTAAACTAAAACAAAATAGTTCAAAAATTAAAGAATTGTAATGAACATTTATAACAAGATTTATCAAAAGATGTTTGGCGGAAATAACAACTTACCGATGATAATTATTTGTTGTTCCAACGACGTCTAATCCTATAATTAAACAAAGTAGCTGAAATACCGTGATCATAAAGATGTGATAAACCAATCAATGTCAATCAAAGGAAAAAGCGACAAAACTGTCAACCACAAACAAGACAAACAATTAATTTAACGTTTGATTTCATTTATTTTTTTCAATATTCTATTAATCTGTTTCTTAATATATAAACATCTCTATATATTTTCAATATTCTATTAATCTGTTTCTTATTATATAAACAGAATTTGTATAACACTTTAAGATATTGATTCTTTTCGTAGTCGAAAAGTCCTTTACTTTCATGTGTTGGTGCGCCTTAAAACCCCAATTCAGTTCAATTTTAATTGTTGTTTGTTTTCATGGTTATCCAGTCCAGCAGAAGATCGTCATTTTCCTACGCAAGGTAGCTCAGTTGACGACAGCATTTTGTATACAGTTACTAACTATTTGTTGGTGTTTTTATATTCAGTTAAACGGGTCACATGCTGTCAATGGGACTATTTTGCGTCAAACTACTGCAGAAAAGTGAGCCGAACCTTAGGTATATCCACGTGTTTGCGTTCCCGTGACTGATCTTTGGTTGAGTGTGGTACTTTCATTCTATATTTCCTGTTCGACTTTTATATCTACGTGTGTTCTATTATTTAAATACTCTGTTAGCTTGTGCCACTGTCGGCACTGTGTTCAATTCCTTTATACTTTATTATATTTTGCCACGGTCTGCTTTGTGTTCAGTTGTTTAATATATTTAAACTTCTTTCTCATGTTTATCACATTCAATTTTAGAATCTTTATCACTTCTTATTTCCAAGTACCTAGACATATTTTTAATTATATTGTGTCAAATCAACAACTTTAATATAACAATAATGCATTGGTGTAGGTGCTTGCTTTATAGAAATGTTGATATTTTGTTGAGGATTATATGCTATATTGATATAATGATATAGACCATGAGCCATACACATTTTTGTTACCATCTCAAGGGACAAATTTTAACTAGTACCATGTTATTGATTACCTTGTAGAGAAACAAAAAATCCATGATAGCAGTGTGAACAGGGTAGCTGATTCCTGTTATTAGAGTTATCTCCCCCTTTTAAGCAAAACTCTTGTTTCTTTAAAAAATCGTTTTCGCTAAAACTAGAAGAGCTACAGGTCTATTATTGTGCATGTATTATACATTTAGGGTCCAAATATTTATAAAATGGTGACCCAGGGTCAAATATGGCCCAGCCCCGGGGGTAAACATTTTTTTCATAGTGTTATATAGGAAATCTTTAAAAAATAAATAATTTTCTCTAAAACTGTAAGAGCTAGAGGTCCCATATTATGCATGAAGCATAAGCTTATGGTCCACTAGCAATTTTGTTTAAGTGTTGACCCTGGGGTCATATCTGGCTCCACTCCAGGGGTCATATATTTACATAGAGTCATATAGAAACATCTTTAAAATATCTTCTCTAAAAAAAACAAGAGCCAGAGGTCTACTAGTTTGCATATTGTATAAGCTTATGGTTCTCTACTAGTTTTGTTCAAATCGTGACTCTGTGTCCAACTATGGCCCGGTTCTGGGGTCAAAGTTTTACAAAGAGTTATATAGGAAAGTCCATAAAAATATTCTTTTACTGACACTACAAGAGCTAGAGGTCTAATACGATGCATGTAGCATAAGTATCGATCTCTACCAATTTATTTTGTTCAAATGGTGATCTTATGGTCAAATTTCGCCCGGTCCCGGGGGTAACATATTTACATAGAGTTATGTAGGAACGTCTATAAACATCTTCTTCTCTGAAACTACAAGAGCTAGAGGTCTAATAAGCTACATGTAGCTTAAGATTATTGTCCTGTACCAAATAATTTAAATGGTGTCCCTTGAATCAAGCCTGAATCAAATTTGGCCCTGTCCCGGGGGTCACACTATAACATTGAATTATATAGGAAAACATATTCAAACAGCTTCTCTGATACTTCAAAAGCTAAATAATAGTTCGCATGTAATATAAGCTTATGATCCCCTACCTAGTTTGTTCAAATGGCGATATGGCTACTACGGTGGTCATAGTTTAACAGATTTATATAAAGAAATTGTTGTTGTTTCTTAAAACATGAGAGCACTTTGAGACAAGGCGAGTGGGTCTCTTGTTCATGGCTTGAATATGTACTCTTTTCATAAAATCACTTCAAAAGTTTTAAGCGAACTGAAATATATAGAGAATGTGACTTTTGATAAGGTATTCCATTATGAAGACTTAACCATGTTTACAAATCGCATATTGAATAAATCCACGAACTAAAATCACAAAGTAGACCACTGCATTTTCAACTAATTGCAAATAAAAACCAGAAAGAAAAGACATTTTACGGTTTAACTGTTGAATTTTAGGTGTTTGTTATACACATTTTAAAATAACCCGCCAAATTACGACAAAATTACACTACAAAACAGTTTATCAAAACTCTATCCAGGTGTTCAGCTCATATAATAATGCATATGTGTCGCTTAAAAGTATATGTTTATTCGTGGGTTCTTATAATACCCGTGATTGAATAAGTGTAAAATGGATGGATGGGGACGTAAACCAGGCGATCCCGTGTATCGTTCTTCTCCCATCATGTTAAAGAAACTTAGGTGTCTATTCGTCAGTAGGGCAGGTTTCTAAATGCCTATATATCCCCCCCCCCCCCCCCCCACACCCCACACACACACACACACTTCCCTCTCTTCATTGGCAATACACCTTTTTTAGGTAATAATTATTCCACTTGCATGAGCATGCGCAAAAGTAGGGTTGATGCTTACTATCCTAGGTTAATTCCATACTCTAAATCAAGTACGGAGATCATCACAACCTATGTTTAGATACATATCCTAATCAGGTGATATTGTAACAACTGCACCAATACTAACAAATAGTTGCCATGGTAAGTAGTTAGTACAGTGATCTGGGTATCACCCTAAAGATATTTCTTCGTCGACGCCGTGTGGTTCCCGGGCAAGAATATGACCACTGCATATCCAGGCAGAGGGGTAAAAAATCCCCGAATTCATGTTCATTTTGTCATTTTTGTTCATTATTTAAGATGGGTTATAAATAAAACAAAATGTTACTAGTTTATATTTATTGAAATAAGCTGGCCATGGCTTCAACAATATACAGTGTAAAATAAAATGTGTAGTTAATCAAATTGGAACATTTCAGGTAAATCCAATGTTCAGAGTCCAAACTAAGTTTAAATTGTAACTGACCACTGTACAGTGTAAACCCTGGGAACAGATGTTCACAAAGACAAGTCTTAAAATTAAAAACTTCTTGCATAGAAAATAACAAAGTTCTTAGAATACTGTACAGTGTAAACCCTGGGAACAGATGTTCACAAAGACAAGTCTTAAAATTAAAAACTTCTTGCATAGAAAATAACAAAGTTCTTAGAATATTTTACTGCCGACACCCACTGTAGAAAGTGCATATTTCTCTAAAGTGAATAGAAATAATGTATGTTCTTTGTTTTTGTTATCTGTTGTTGTTGCTGTAGTTTTTAATTGAATTAAAAGCCATAATAAAGTGTTTAAAATGAGCCATGTTCCCTTAGCGTTGTGACATCTGTTCATTTAGCCACACATTTACGATCCCAGCTGGCTACTACACTCGCAGTCTGCGTCTTCGCCTTACACATTCTGATCCTGGTTGACTTCCCATGATCAGCATCACACGATTAAACATTTTCCCACAAACTCTTGAGATACCACGAAATCCCGCTGTAAACAAAGTGGCTTTACATAAATCATGGGCTCTTAGACTGTATTTTCGGCAAAACTGTTCACTGAAATAAATTGCTAAAATGAAAAACACCTGACAAATGTATCTAAACAAAAACATGTTTGACCCTGTAATTTATCCCTGTGAAGGTAAAGCAAATACAGAAATTAAAGCACAATATAAAAGCATATTTGCTCACTTTGATATTGATTACAACTATAAAATATTTTATAACTCAACAGCTCAAAAGCTATGAAATTGATTTGCAACCGTTAAATGCAGATTGCATGTCCATTGTTCCCAGTAATGCCACGGGACCAATGTTACTTGGTCAAAAGTGCTAGAGTGCCGTTAGAACCATTATCTTCAGATCCACTCTATCTTGCACTTCTTTTGTCCCTCTCCCACGAGCATACGGACTTTTCGATACCCTTTTTGGCATGAAACCAGTGGCAAATGGTTTAATGATGCTACTCCAGTAAGACAGGATAGGTTTTTGTATTTGATAAGGTTTATATATTGTTATATTTTTTTGTTGTTATTTTTCATTATTATTAAAAAAAAAACTTTCCCCCTATGAATCCTTAATAATGTCGTGCGCTTCAATAAATTTACCAAATTTAAGGGTTTATGGCCAAACATGTTTGTAAAAAAA